>JACXGM010005547.1:0-34897 GCA_016801145.1 Umbra pygmaea | reverse complement strand
ATAAGGTCTTTCACTATGGCAGGAACATGGTGCCTCTCCAGAGTCTCTTGTACCAGTTTGTGGGGCATAGAGCCATAGGCGTTGGCCAGATCTAACCACAGCACCACCAGATCACCCCTGTTCTCCTTTGCTTCTCTGAGGAGCTGCGTAACCACACCTGTGTGCTCCAGGCAGCCTGGGACACCTGGTATACCGCCTTACTGCACAGAGGTGTCAATGTATCCATTTTTGAGGAAGGACTCTGCCAACCGCTTTGCAACTATGCTAAAGAAAATTTTTCCTTCAACACTTAAAAGCGATATGATTCTGAACTGGCTGATGGTCTTGGAGTCTTCTTCTTTTGGGATCCACACTCCCTCTGCAAACCGCCACTGTTTTAAGGTTTTTCCCTTCCTCCAGACAACTTTTAAGATCCTCCACAGTCGATGTAGCAGCTTCGGGCAGTATTTGTACAACTTGTAGGATGTTCCGCTTGGTCCTGGTGCAGACCTAGACCTTGCCTTCCTTACCACTTCCTGTACTTCTGTCAGGCGTGGCTCCCTCAGGTCAAAAGACTCTACAGGCTCTGGTGGTGTTATCAAGGCATCACTTAATTAATATACCAGGGATGCAATACATATTGTGGAGTTTATTTATAGGACAGTATATTATAAGAAATTGCCTCTGCCTCTCCATGCTATCTGGATATTAGTACGGAATAGATCCTCAAACAGTAAGTACGTATCTGTGAGTTTCAGTGACCGCGCGTCAGTTTTATTACGTCCAGTTGCGGGGCTGGCAGTGAGGGTTAGTTAACGACCATGCAAACTTTGCTTACCTGGACTTAGCCGTTTAGAAAAGCGAAAGTACATTATCCAGCGAAAATAATGATAAATATTTTTACATGAAAATATGGAATCATTTCTAAGGGGCGCAAAAGGGGGTGCTAGGCTTAGCCTATTGTTGGGGGTGCTTTTGCCCCATCTCGCCCGGCCTGTCGCCACCGAGTCAATAAAATTTTATATTGAATCTATTTGTTTCATTACTTTATATTATTGTAATAAATATAAATGTGGTATATGCATGATAATTAAAAAATAAAATACCAATTGGTTATAACGAATAACGATCATTCGCTTATCAGTTTGACCCGGGCGGACGTGATGAGCGCTATAAGCTGACTCCACTGTTCTTAAATTAACAAATCTCGCCCCCTCTGCCTTTTTGATTACAGGACCCCATGGACATTTTAGCTACGACAATGAGAGAACATTGCTTACTGACTGCAGAGAAATTAGGCCACTTTACGAGGCTGGAGACTAAATGCGTTCTGAAATATGTATACAAGTTCTCATATTGGACAATCAACTTTAAAATATAAATAAACTAGTTTTTCATCTGTAAATAGGCCTAAACAAATTGGTTAATAAATCTTATTTCACATGAATATTCCCTAACATCGCATTGTTTCGGACTCTGTTAAATGTGTGTGGGAGAGGGGTTGGGGCTGACATTTTTTTGTCTTGCCTAAGGTGGCAGAATGTCCAGAACCGGCCCTGATTTTTCTATACCCTTCCCCATATCTGTGCCTAAATCCTGTCTCGGAGGTCTACAGACAATTCCTTGGATTTCATGGCTTGGTTTGTGCTCTGACATGCACTGTTAACTGTGGGACCTTATGTAGACAGGTGTGTGTCTTTCCAAATCATGACCAATCAACTGAAATTAGCACAGGTGCAGAGGCGTCGTTGGGGCCGGAGCGTTCCCCTGGCAACATTGTGTGGTGCTGGGAGCGCGAGCTCTTTGGTTTTTTTTCTACAGAATAATAGCGTTTGTAATTCATTGCAATAATCATAGTTAATTCATTATATACATAGGTAGTGGGTCCATGCTCATGTGTTGCTAAAATTTGTTTATTGTTGAATAAAACAAATTTCTATTGACTGTTTTTTACTAATGCAATTGTGTTTTCACATGAAACACAAACAATATATTAAATCAATTTGCAAACACATGCTGTTATTGATTTTTTACGTACCATACAATTGCATTTTGGTTACAATTCACTAGCTTTGTATTGATTTCACAATGATTATTGCGGTTAATTCAAACGAGTGCTATTGTTCTGAAGAGAGAACTGGGGAGTTTGTGTTGCCGGCATTGTGTGGTGTTGCCGGGGCGAACACGCCGGCCCCACCGCCAGCACTGCCTCTGCACAGGTGGACTAATCAAGTTGTGGAAACATTTCAAGGATGATCAGTGGAGACAGGATGCACCTGAGCTCAATTTTGTTTCATGGCAAAGGCTGTGAATACTTATGTACATGTGCTTTTTTCAATTTTTTGTTTTAATAAATTTGCTAAGATTTCAAACATACTACTTTCACATTGTAATTATGGTGTTTGTAGAATTGAGGAAAAATAATGAATTTAATCTATTTAGGAACAAATGTGGAAAACGTGAAGTGCTGTAAATGCTTTCCGGATGCACTGTATAGCTTTTAAGTTGGAAGTGTTATCATTTCTAATTGTAGCTAATTGAACTGTCCAACATCGATATCTTGCTGAAAATCTTGTATTTTTCAGTGAGTTGATATATCTTTCCAGATAATGCTTTTTACATTTTATCACCCACATCATGGCAATGTTTCTTAGTTGGAAAAACTTCTTTCATGCTGTGATACAAGCTGATAATCATAAACCAGGAGTACACTTTGTGTGTTGATATGGTTAGCTAGCTGACTGATATGAGAGAAAACAGAATTGGCTCTTTGATCTGGTCTATGTGCACGGTCCTAAATATTTCTGAAATCTGACATGCATTTCAATGGATTTCTCAAGCGGAAAGAGTCAAACTGTCAGCCATAACAGCTGAGACTCATCTATCAATTGGTATAATTTTTCTGTATTGCGGCCCTCCTCTAGGAACCAACATTTCCCCAACCCATTTCGTGAACATTTAGCAACCTGCTAAATTCTTCAAAAGTAGAATCAAAATGTGGAGCATCAGCTGGCTCTGTTGTTAGGGAGTCCGACCTGTAGTCGGAAGGTTCAATTCCTGAGAGGGTCAAATGTCCCTGTCCCCTTGAACAAGACACTTTACCCCAGATTGCTCCAGGGTATGTCCCTGTATTCAGAAGCGTAGTGTAAGAACAGGCAAATGCCTGGGGCCTCCAAGACTAGGGGCCCTTGAGTGGTGACCAAATAGAATCTGAAGCACTGATGACAACATCAAACATCCTGAAGCAACATTGAAACAAAATCCCTCATTTGTTTTCTGGCTCAGGCCCATTCAGACCGTACAATCTCCTCTGCCTTTACTTACTGCAAGACGCTCTGGAGCAGAGCATCTGCTAAATGACGTAAATGTGAATGTTCTGCTCTAGGAATGAATTGCATCAATATATTGTTGGGATAGGCCCCTGGTTTAACAAAATGTCTTGTAGAATGATATTGTACATTATTAAGGTTCCTGTCTAGCTAATTTGCATGGGGCTTGTAAGGCTATGTGGTTTTGGTTCTCTTCCCATGTGAATGAGCGTAAGAAACATTTAAAGTATTTACAATCTCTATTGTAAGATGTCCAGGATAAGTGCTACAAATTATCATTAAAATATTATTGAAATCAAAACATCTGCTGCTCTGTGTAAGTTTACCTGTACAGTATATATCAGTCAAATTATCACTGCTCTCCTATCTCACCAGGCCATCCAGAACCCCAATGATGAGGCACTGCAGGAGGCATCGTGGGCAGCCGTAGTCCCCCTGGTAGGGAAACTCAAGAAGTTCTACGAGTTCTCCTTAAGATTAGGTACGTACCTGGAGCCAGATTTACCATCTGGTTAGGATCACCTTTAACAAAGATGACAGTCACAGTCAGTCATTGGTTCATTTGGGTTGTAGGTGGGGTCATGTCAAGGCAAAATATTTTTTAATAACACACACACACACATTAACTAATTCACAGGTTAATAGGCGAAATAGCTGATCTCATTAGAAAGTGAGACTACAATCACAATTGTGTTGCCTTTATACATTGCTCAAAAAATGTAAGAAACACTCATCGGTTCTTGATTAACTAAATATATTGAAGATCAAATTCATGTTGGCCATATCATTCATTGACCATCCGATTGAGGGCCGGATTCAAACTTGCACTGAAAGTCAAAGTAAACAATTTAAATCACAGGCTGTTCTAATTTGCGTGAATTTCCTAATGTGACTCAGTATTGTGTATGCATGAATGCACTTCTGACAATGTCTGAGCATTTTGAGATGGCGAATGGTGTCCTGGGGGATCTCCTCTCAAACTTGGATTGGGGCATCAGTGATCTCCTGGAAAGTCTGTGGTGCTACTTGAGGGTGTTGGATGCACCAATACATATCGTCCAAGAGGGTCTCAACTGGATTCAGGTCTGGGGAACATGATGGCCAATCAATGGCATGAATGCCTTCACCTTCCAGGAACTGCCTACACACTCTGGCCACAAGGCAGGGCATTGTCCTGCACCAGGAGGAACCCACATGTGACCCTCCAAGGATTTGCCTCCCTGACCATCACTGACCCACCGCCAAACCGGTCATGCTGGATGATGTTGCAGGCAGCATAGCATTCATTACGTTTTCTCCAGACTATTTCACGTCTGTCACATGCTCAGTGTGAACCTGCTCTCATTTGTGAAGAGAACGGGGCGCCAATGGTGGTCCTTTGGCGAATGCCAATTGAGCTGCACTGTGCTTGGCTGTGAACACGTCTCAATAGAGGACGTCTGGCCCTCATGTCACCCTCCTGCAGTCTGTTTATGACAGTTTGGTCAGAAACATGCACACCAGTAGCCCGCTGGAGACACAGCAAACCTTTGATATGGATGTGCCGCCTCATGCTACCAGTAGTGACAAGGACACTAGAAAAAACACAACTGAAGAATCAATCATGAAATATAAGGAGTGAGCGATTGTCTGTGGCCACCACCTGCAAAACCACTCTCTTTCTGGGGGTTGTCTTGCTGTTGCCTCTAGTGCACCTATTGTCTTAACTGGACAGATTGATATCCCGGAAGTTTAATTGACTCAATGTTATACTGTGATGATTGCGTGTTCCCTTAATGTTTTGAGCACATTTACTTTTATTATGTTAAATATTTGAGAAGCCATACCAAACATGTCACTATATTGTAGTCAAGTGGAACAGAGGTTCTTCTCAGTGTTTTAGGCAGGAAAGAAAATATTTCTTTAATAGCCTAGCTTCTGATCACTGTCAATCTAATAGCCTGAGTATTACTCATAACATCCCTCCTCTTAGAACACAATCAGAATCAATGTTTGCATCTAAATGGCATCACTTGATGAGTAGCTTTTGTTGGCTAAAGGCTTCATGGATGAAGTCCAGACATCACTCTGTCAACCCACAAATGGATAAATGGAATGAAAAATGCAGTCTCATGACATTCGGTCATTAGATAATTATCAGGCCAACTGCATGTGTTTTTTTCCCCCCCATAATACCGGTTTCTGTTGATGCACCAATGCCATATTGAGATAATAGCCTATGTCCCTTTTACCAGTAAATTATCAAATAACATTGAACAGTGGTGTGATTACCTATGTTTTTATCTTTTCACATTTTAATGCGACTCCAGATCACGTATTCCAAATCGTTTCATGGATTTGCAACTCCATGTCAGTTGATCCTAACAAAATTTTTTTTATTATTTATGCAGTATTTTTTTTGATTGTGATTTTAGTGAGAAATATCTGAAGTTACATGTCCTAATATGTAAAGTAAAATATGTATACATTTTTTTTGCAGAGTGCTGCATAATCTGTTGTATTTGTTATTAAATGATTACATTTTCATCAAATATTGTTGACAGAATTAAATATTTTTTGTACTTTTCTATTTTAATTATTTAACCAGCAGAAAGCTAATTGAGATTTAGAATCTTTTTTTTAAGCACGTAAACCACAGACGTACACCACAGACGTACACCACAGACGTACAAAACTACTGTAAAGGGACCATGGTTCAGCCCCACGTAGCTGTTGTTTGGACTGTGAGCCCAGTTTAATCCCTGTCTACAATACTACACATTTGTTGTCTGTTTAGTGCTCTGACATACAAATGTCCTAATTGAAATGCTGGATACAAGAGTTTTGGTAGCTATGGCTTCATTGGTGGTTATATGTAGTAGAACCAACGTTTGTTGAGCTTTAACTGTCTGCATGTGAATCTAGATCACATTAGTAGTTTCAGCTGCTGAGATACAGAAAGAACATGTACACACACACACCATACATCTAGCACCCACCCCCTAGCCCACACAAACCATTGATAACCCCATCGCCCACGGTTGTTATCCTAGCCTATTGCTGTGCTAGAAGCGAAGTTACTGCTTGGTCACCCTAAACATTTAATCTCAGCGGTTGGTGTAGACTGGAGCCAGTCAATGAAAATCGTGGGCGCCAGCCCGCCAAGTCTGTATGTGTGTGTTATGTGTCGTCTCCCCTCCGCTCGCCCCACACGTCATCCGTCCGCTCCACTGCTCTGACTCTGGAGGCTACTTTCGCCTTAGCCACTTCCTGCCTGAAATGCGAGACGCCGGCCGACCTTTTCCTTAGACTAGCTCATCCCCAGACAGACAAAGATGGCTGCTGGCGGGGAGACTACTTTATCAGACCACTCTCTTATATTACCAAGAATTAGAGTACATTAGTAATGACCTTCTAGTCGACTAGGGTTGTCCAAACTCCTACTTCACATTTACGGCTGCAGTGTGGGTTCAAATCCCTGAACCTCTTTCCTCATGGGCACTATAACTCTATACAATAAATGGTACATTTAAAAATAATATAGATTTATTATTATTTAAAGGGGAAAAAACTAACTACCATCCAAAATATGTAAATGTGTCAACATTGGGAAGAACATGCTGGGGGCTCAGAAAGCGGTAGTCTTATAGATACATGTGGTGTTGGCTAATGTTAGCCAACTTGTTGTTTGTGCAGTAAAAAAGTAACATTAGAGACATCAGAACTAATCTCAATAAAGTACACTGTGTATAGGCCCCTAAGTTCCAGTGAAGACTTATCTTAATGCTACAGAATACAAAGACATTGTAGACAGTTGGGTGCTTCCAGTTTGGAGAAGGCTCTTTCATATTCCATCTTGACTGCGCCTCTGTGCACAAAGAGAGGTCCATAAAGACATGCCTCAACAAGTTTGATGTGCCTGCACAGAGCTCTGACCTCAACCCACTGAACACCACCTTTGGGATGAAGTTGAACAGTGATTGTGAGTCAGACCTTCTTGTCCAACATCAGAGCCTGACCTCACAAATGCTATTTTGGCTGAATGGGCATAAATTCCTACAGACACACTCAAAATCATGTGGACAGTCTTCCCAGTAGAGTGATTGCTGTTATATTCGGAAAGGGAGGGCCAACTCCATATTAATGCCCATGGTTTTGAAATGGGATGTCCAATAAGCTCATGGGTGTGATGCTCAGTTGTACACACATTTGGCTATATAGTGTATATTTATACTAGTCAAACAAAAAGATGTGATCGATGCATATCAACATAGACTACTACATTCTCCATATATCAGCAATCCTGACAAGTAGTCAAGAATACAGTTAGGGTTGCAAAATGATCGTAAACTTTACCGGTAATTTCTGGACATTTTCCACAGTGAACCTTTTGTATTTTGGTTAAACGACCCCTAATTCACTTGACTTGCAACCAGGGCTGCCGACAGGGATCTGTGAGCCTGGGACAAACTCCACATTTAGGGCCCCCCGTTAAAAAAAATTACTGTGTAAAAACAAATGTTGGGCCCCCCTCAGGACTGGGCCCGGGGCAACATACCCGGTTGTCTCCCCCGTCAGCTGCTTGGCTTGCAACCACCTGCATGCGGAGTGCATTCTTCAATCATATAGAGCTCATTCTCAAGATCTTGCATCTGAGGAGATGCTGTTTTTATTTTTTTGTGTCACAATAAAACATATGTTGCACCTTCAAAGTGATCGGTAAGTTGAATAAAACAAATGGTAAAATTCCTAATACAATCCTAATTTCAATCCAGGTTGTCACACTAAAATATGGAAATGTCCAAGTGGAGTGAATACTTATGAAAGGCACTGTTTATTCAATGCAAAATATTTTTTTTTAAATAAAAATAAATTTGCATATATTTATGTTAATTCCCAAATTCCCATGGAAAGGTTAAATTTCTGAATATTCCCCAAAATGTGCAAGTCTAGATAGAGTCATGAATGTTATTCTTACTATGGAGGGTGATGTAGTGGAATGATCATTTGTGTAATAAGCTTAATAATTCTAAAACACCATATAGGACTATGCAAAACACAATCACAAGCCTATTACTCATTATCTACTCCAACTGTTGAAAAAGGATTAATACAAGCTAACAACTTGAGGGCCGTAGCAAGAATCCAAATCTAACATTGAAATAGGGAGAGATTGGAAGTGAGAGAAAGTTGGGGAGGGAATAATTACCACATCACCCGGAACCACCAAGGAAAAATAGGAAGAACAATGACCTCATCCTGCTTCTATAACTATCTGTCTGACTTTGTTTGACCAATCAAGTAACTTAATTTCAACCTATACATGTGATGTCACCCATCGCTGCTTCACAGAGGTGAGAGAATGGGGGTTGACCAGAGTTCTTGTCCATCACGAAGGAATGGTTACAGTGTTGATGAGAGACAGGCAGGGTACCTCCACTAACAGAGGGGTACCTCGCTCCAATACAGTGTTCTGCTTCAGGTGGACCAACAGTACGTAAGACTTCCTGACCGCCAGGATGAAAGTGATGCAAATCTCAGATGTTGAAGTAGTGGTGTGCTCACCTCTTGTCTAGTCAATCTACAGCAGCGACTGTACCTGCAACATAGCATCTGTCAGGATCCTCAAGTTTGCTTGAGACACGACACTGATCAATGTCATTATTGACAGTGATGTGTTCATGTTCCATGAAGAGGTTGACCTGCCGGTGGCCTGGTGCGATCAAAGCAGTGAAGTTGTGATTAGGTAGGCCTGATTAAAGCCTTGATGAAACTGCAGTGTGAACTAAATTTCAATCCAGCACTACGGATAACCAAAATCAATCTTTTGCCACTGAGAAGGAAGCATTCGCGGAGCTGGATAAGGTAGCCTATTTCTAATGTCATACTTCAGTAGCTTGTTTACAAAAATCAAACAGTGTTTACAACAAATTGAACATAAATTGACAGTAATAGCAATCTCTAAGACCTGGCTCATTGTTGATCAAGCTGTGATGTACGAAATAGAAGGATATGAGATGTATTTTATGAATAGAATGAGAAAAAGGGGAGGGGGGGTTGCGCTGTACATTGATTCAAACACAAAAGCGGAGTTGTGGAAAAGATGTTGCTTGTTATAGATAAAGTTATGGAGTGTTACTGTAGAAATCGAGATCGAGAGGGCAAAAAATATAATTATAAGCTATGTATATAGAATGCCGGGCACTTGTATTGAAACATTTACGGACGCGTTAGTCGGGTTGTATGACAGCATAAGCAATAAGAAAATGTTTTGTTTGTGGAGATTTCAATATAGATCTATTAATCCCAATAGATTGCAATACAATTACAGAATTCATCAATGCAATGTACAGTATGAGCTTATACCCCTCCATTATATGCCCAAGTAGAATAACAACACAGTGCAACCTTAATAGATAATATATTTACCAATGTTATTGATAAGAAAATAATAAGTGGACTTCTAATTAAAGACGCATGTGACCATCTGCCTGTTTTTGCAGTTATACCGTGTTGTATGGGGACGAATAAACACAATAAGGTTGAATTAATAAGACCTAAAACACAGGTTGCAATTAACTATTTTAAAGATGACCTCGTAAAACAAGATTGGAAGGAAGTTCATGTTGATGATGTGGATGATAAATGTATGTCTAAGATAACATCCTTTTATGACAAAAACTTCCCATTAGTAAAGAAAATAGGGAAACAGAAATTTGCTGAAAAGCCATGGTTAACAAAGGGAATCTAAAAAGCATGAAAAAGGAAAAATACATTATATAAGCTTTTTATAAAAAGAACTAAAGAAGCAGAGCAAATATATAAGTCCTATAAAAAGAAACTGACATATGTAATTAGAAGTAGTAAGAGAGAGTATTATAGTAAATCATTGGATAATAACAGAAATAACATAACAAATACATGGAAAATATTAAATGAAATAATAAGAAACAAAGTTGGAAGGACATGTTGCCCAACCAATTTAATGACAAACAATAATGTCATTATAAGTGATAAGGAACAAATTGCTAATGAGTGAGTTTAATGATTTTTTCGTCAATGTTGGTCCCAATCTAGCTAGAGAGATTGTAAGGACTGGAAGTAAAAGCATAACGGAAAGAGAAAGTGGTAATGACAATAAGCAATCTATGTTTGTAAGAGGAACAAATGGAAAATAAATTATTGATATTGTTAAATCATTTAAAAATAAGAAGTCAACAGACTGGAATGATATGGATATGTCAATGGTAAAAAATATTATTGAGTGTGTTGAGAAACCCCTGGTACATATATTCAACTTGTCCCTTCAAAAGGTGTATTTCCCAGAAAAATGAAAATTGCTAAAGTTATCTTTATATATAAAATGGGTGGTAGACATACCTTTTCAAATTATAGGCCTGTTTCTTTGCTTTCACAGTTTTCAAAAATATTGGAAAAAATATTTTATTCAATATTAAATGATTTTGTTATAAAACACAATATATTAAGCAATCAACAATATGGGTTTAGAAGTAACAGAACAACCTCACATGCATTAATAGAATTTGTAGAGAACATCAAATGAAATAGAAAATAAAAAATATACAGTCAGAGTATTTTTAGATCTTAAAAAAGCATTTGATACTGTCGACAATGGCGTCCTATTAGAGAAACTAAAAAGATATGGAATTAGAGGGGTAGTTCACTCTTTGATACGTAGTTACTTAGAGAAAAGGCAGCAATATGTCCAAATAGATTATTGCAAGTCTCAATTATGGAGGTAACTTGTGGAGTTCCCCAAGGCTCAGTGTTGGGCCCATTACCTTTTCTGTTATACATTATTGATATTTGTGAGGTTGTGAGGAAGTATTAAAACTGATCTTATTTGCTGATGATACAAACCTATTTTGTTCTGGGGGGAATCAGAAACAACCTATGGATACAATGGAAAAATAAATGGTACTGCTAAATAATTGGTTTGATTATAATAAATTAACATTGAATATGTTATATATAAAACAAAATGTATTGTATTTGGTAATCGATTAACAAATACAACAAATAGTTTAACGATTAATGAAGTTGAAATATAAATGGTGTTTGCCATTACATTTTGGAGTGATTATAGACAATACGTTAAATTGGAAGCCTCATATCTTATATGAAGAACAAGATTTCAAAGTCAGTTGCAATATTATATAAAGTCAAAGATTTTCTTAATGAAAAATCATTATATACTTTGTATTGTTCCCTTGTGCTTCCATACATTACTTATTGTGTGGAAGTATGGGGAAATACATATAAAACAAACACCAATCTTTGTGCTTCAAAATAGAGCTATGCAAATAATAAAGAAAACCACCTATAGAGAGTCAAAAAACACCCTTTTCAGTGATCTTAAGGCTCTAAAGTTTAAGGAATTAGTAGAACTAAAAACATTACAATTCATGTACAAAGCAAAAAATCACAAATAACCAGAAGGTATCCAAAGGTTGTTTACAGCAAGAGAATGTCAACATGACTTAAGGGGAACTTGTATATTCAAAAAGAACCAAGTTAGGACCAATGCAAAATAACATTCTATTTCAGTTAAAGGTGTAAACCTATGGAACAACTGTCATAAGGAATTAAAAACATGTGGGACTCTTAGTAAGATGAAAAAACTATTCAAAAATAATGTACTGAAACTATATGAATCCATTTAAAGAGTGATACATGAGCTAGCTGAGCTTGTTGTCATTTGGATTGTGCAACTGTATTTAATACCCAATTCTAAAGTTTTTGTATTTTTTTTGTTTGTTTACAATAGATTGATGCAAAACACTAAATTGTAATTATTTTTAGTGAATAAAAATTAGAGTTGTTAAAAAGGGTAGGCAATATAAGCGAGAGCAGTGGTCCTCAAACCCTTCCATGGAGGGCCTAGTGTATGCAGGTTTTTGCTTTTACCTTGTACAAGCCTGATGGAGTAGCTCACTAATTGGTTAATATCTCCCCTCACCTGGCAGTCTAGGTCCTAATTATGCTCTAATTGAAGGGAAAGACCAAAAACCAGCATACACTAGGCCCTTAATGGAAGGGTTTGAGGACCACTGAGCGAGAGCTTCAGCCTACACCTGTTTCACTGATAGGATTTGTAAATATTCTGTTAGTGGTCAGCTCAATTGCTGTTGATGCAAGTCTGTCTGTCTGAAATAAGTTCTATTATATTCTATTCTACATGATGTGCCATCATTGTCAATGATATATACTCAGTTAAATGTTCTTCACCTATTGACAATATTAATTGATATAGCCATGGTCTTTTGTGTTAAACTAAAATACTTTAAGTATGAAGTTAGAATGTGATTTGTAGACAATAATAAACGTGCACGGCACCTGCTCTGCGATTTGTTTCCTTGCAATGTATTCAAATCTAAAACAAAATGAGGGGTTTCATCAAGGCTTTAGTTTAGCCTGTCCCTACCCAATCTCCACCTCACCTTGTGTCCCTGCATTGTACACAGCCTCATGGGACAGGACAAGATCATTAGTATTAACAAGTGAAACATACAGCAACTGAAAGAAAACAAAGAAATCTACCAATCTTTTCTGAACCATACATCAATATACATCAAATGTAAAGTTCCTTCTCAAATCATCCATTATTGTCTGGTCGGGGAGGTGAAGTGCAGCACACGTATGTCCAGGAGAACAGGTCATTGTCTGGTAGGAGAGGTGAAGTGCAGCACACTTATGTCCAGGAGAACAGGTCATTGGGTGCCACCTGACATCAATATTGTATCCAACATTACTTTATGCCCTGGAAAAGTGCAGGCAACATCATTCCTGAGCCTTCCCATGTCAAATGGGCATGCATTTCTCACTGAAACCTCACTTGGAAAATAATAATTATGACCCAGGACGTAATTTTGCATTAAAGCTTAATGAATGTGTCAATCAGTGTTTAGAACACAGTTTGGAATTAAACAAGCTTATATTTCGGTGTCTTATTGTGTGCCACAGCTCACGATCCAGTTTGTGTAAAAACTGCGTTTTGCCCCTCTAAGCATGATTTTGAGTTCAAGATGAAGCTTAACTACTGAATGCATTTCATGTTTTTGCCAATGATAGCATTTTAAACTTCACAGAAAACAGAGTTTGATTAAATACCCACCAATGAACGCTGATCCCTCCCACTCATGCTCATCTCACCCAATCAAATTGGACCTGAGCGTAGCGTGGGACTGCTTTGCCTTGGTAAACGCATTTTGCTCGCCTGCTATGCTGTGACCTGATGGGATCAGACATGCCCCTCATCACTCCTACCCCTCCAGCCCAAGCTATGGTAGTGTCTCTTATACGAGGCTTAACAGCAGCCTCAGCTTCAGCTTGGAGTGGGGGAGATTACCAAACTGCTCCATCCAGGCCATTTTTAATCAGCCCTCTCATTGCTGTAACAGCAGCAATACGCGAGCCCAAGCAGATGGGGTTCATTACAAAATAGCCAACATGCTCAATTCACCAGACTTGCACTGCCAGCTCGCATTCATCCTCTGAAAAGAACCTCCCTCTGCGGATCTGTGTGTGTTCCTCTTAAGCAAGCATCTTGTTCTTATCTGGGTTCTGGCCGTGCCCATATAGTTCTGTAACAACGCTGTACCACAAGTGTTTAGAGTTGTAAATAAAATCAGGGTGAGAAGATTGCGTAGTCACGCAAAAGTTTGTGTCATTGTGTAACCAGACTAAAGAGCACGTGCACGGCCTGAAGGGGTAATGTCATTATTGTAAATCTCGTCGTCTTAGTAAGTCTAGACTGCGAATGCTCTTTGACAGCCTCTGACTAACCCCATGGAGGTCTGCCATTGTTTATTTACGGCAAGCCTTTCTGTACTGTAGTAGCGGTCTTGAGACAACACAGAAAATGCAGGAAAACCATTAGTGCGCATATACTGCTTGTTTTGCTGCAGAAAGGTCTTGCAGTCATCTAACCTACTTCCTGCAGGACAAATGTGGTATACCCATGTTAATGTGTTTAGGAATTCACTGCTGTTCTAGTCCATATCCTGCTCTCTGCTACTTCAATGTCTTCTCTAGTAAAATATTTAAAAATAAAAACATTTATCAAAATGGGTGAATGCCCCTCAGAGGGGGTTACCCCGTTTGAAAGTCTGTACAAGGTTATGTCCCTATTTCAAAACAATGACAGTGAGGCTTGATAAATAGAGCGGGCCCCTCCTCTCTTGTTTCAATTAGATAATTAGTGTCATGGCTCATTTCCATCTGACTCTGAGCTCTTCCCCTCCCCCTCAAGCAGGCAGCTTCACCCCAGACTTCCCTCCCTCCTCTACACTGGCATAAGGCCCTGGGCAGTGGGCACATTCAGCACTCCATTGCATGTTCTGGGTTTGTACAGTCACCTCCATCAGGGCATTTCCTATTCGGCCCATATTTAGAAGCATGGTGTAAGTAGAGGTTTACTAGGCAGACAGACATTTGTGACATTAGGGTGGTCTGAGATTGTGCGTCCAGGTTACATGTACTGCTACAGCACGGGTTGAATTCCAGTCTACTGTTTTATTTTCTTGAACATTTCTTCAGCAAGTATTTAGAATATTTTTGAGGGACAGTAGGAAACAGAGGCTAGAGGGGACAGTAGGAAACAGAGGCTAGAGAGAGCGGTATGTAGAGATGACAAGGAAGGCTACGAACTGTGGAGCCGCTGCTCAAACCTCCATTTCCAGGGACACCAGATGCATGAGTTTACCTCCCTGGGGCTTCTGCTTTCTGACTCCCTGTATCTAAAGGCAGGAGATTGTATGATGGCCTCTGCTTGATGTCGTAATGCTTGTTGGATGTCAAACTTGAAAGTGCACACATCTGTAATGCCGTCTTCTCACCTTTGCATTCCAGAGGCGGCACTACACAGCCTGCTGGCAGCCCTGACCAATGAGACGTACGATGACCCTACGCAGCACCTGGAGCGCGAGCAGGCACTGGCGAAGCAGTTTGCAGAGATCCTACATTTCACGCTGCGCTTCGACGAGCTCAAAGTACGTCTGCCGATTTCCCTGTCGTTTTCTCATCTCAACCATCCCTTGTTGTTCATCCCAGCTATGTTGTTTTGATGTGTTTTTAGGGTTGCAAATTTCAGGAAACTTAAAAATGACATGAACTAGAAAGACCATCCATCTATGTAGCCTACAAACCAGTAACTAGTTTATTGTGGCTGGATTATTTTCCTGCCCCTGCTAGCAAAGCATTTAGTGGGGCTATTTTTTAGGGGCTATTAATGAATCAGGAAATCCAGAATCCTCCTTTCATAAATTCTGAAAACCTAAGAATGTTTTTATTCTTCCCAGAATGTTAAAAGTCAAGTTGTCGGCATGGCTACTTGATTCTTTACACGGTGTATATAATCAATTTTATAACAGTTGAAAGAGCTCTGGTTTGGAAAACATGTTGTTACGTTCAGAATTAAGTGTTAATGCCAATAAAAAGATGACCATGTAATTTGTATGTGAGGCTTTAGCCCTTAACACGCTGCAGGAATGAACCAACTCTTAGGTCCCACCTAAATGCATTTCTAAGTGGTACACTAGCATTACTGTATGGAATGAATAGTAGATTATATAAAAGTTTCAGCCAGCTGGGGCTTCCCATCTTAAACAAACCCTGTTTTGTTTTTGATTCGGAGGACCAAACCAACAGATTGCCTATTTGTCTGAGTTGCAGACAGCTACTCCACTTACCGTAAATGTCCTGGCAAAGTAGTCAGTGTCGGGAAGACTCTAATATATAGAGATGTCAGAACCAATCGAATGAGCCTCCATGTCATCCACAAGGCTTCTTAAGGCACAAAGCGTTATACACACCAAACAAAAACGCACACCCTCCTAAAACCAGCACCATGTCACCCCCGGGCACTCCTCCCAGACACCCCAATTAGACACCCGGCTCTCCTCTTCCTTCGCTTGGGCACTAGAAGCGTGAAGTTGAGGGGGGGTGCAAGGTGGCATGCCAGGCACTATTCATCAATCTTTTACTCCCGAACCCCAATCATGGTCAGTGACCTAGTTAGAATACCCGCCGACCGGCCTGGCACAATTTAAACCACTCACTGGCGAAATGGGCTGTCTGGCACTAACATCAACTGTCTATCTAGTCGGCAATAAACTAGGAACAAGTCTATCATGTACGTTTAGCATGGTATTTAGAATTCGGGAGGTGTCTCGGCGCATTGCAGGAGCAGAATGTGATGGAGGTGGGGACACTGTTTTATCGAAGGTCAGCGCTGATCAAAGCAAGGTCTAATGACCCCACTTTGCAGCAAGGCAGTCACGCTCCTTTGTTTGCATCCGTCTCCTGCAGTGAATTAACACAATGCATGCCTACGCTGGGAATGTAAGCATTGAGGTTGTGTGGCTAATCTATAGATAATCTGACCCCCCTCTCCCTGATCACCACCTTTGACCTCCACTCTCTGTAAACCGAGGGCGTCTCTGGCCGCTCATCATCCCTACTTGTTTATTCTGTCTGAACCACTGGCCCGCCACCTAAGGGAGCCAACGAGGACTTAATTCAGATGAAAACGCATCCTGCTTGTAATGGACAAACGAAGGGCTCTCCAGCTACATGAAACTCTCATTGAATAAATGGAGAGACAATGCAGTCCTATGCTTTCGGTTTAGTCTTCACTGCTGGCTGTGTGTCATCCTTGGTTGCTCAACCCTCTTGTCGGGATGAATGTGCATTTGATTCAGAAAATGCTGGATGGTTGGTGACAAAAACACACACACACACACACACACACACACACACACACACACACACACGTTTGTGAAGCTATTGTGAATCCTTGTGTTGCAGATGACTAATCCTGCTATCCAGAATGACTTCAGTTATTACAGGAGAACTCTGAGCCGCATGAGAATCAATAACACCCAGGTGAGCTGAACTGACACCATGCTAGGGTTTTGGTAAAGAAATGACACACTAACTTAGTTAATAGGAACTCTGTAGTGCAGGTCCTGGTGCAACTGCAGGGTAGAGTGTTGGAAAGGGGGGCAGTATGCAAACGGAAAATGTATGCACTCTGCATGACCGTATCTGTAGCTTCTGAATTATTTAAATGTAAAATGGACAAAAAGTTGTTTGCCCAACAAGAAAGCGCAGATGTTGTCATCCCTCTAACGCATACCACTTGTTCAATTGTTTCTAGAAAAACTGATAATTGTTCAATGTGTAAATTATTTAATTCCCATACATTTGTCTCTGTTACCAGTTGAAAGTCTCCCAACACCATTCACCTTGTAAAACTTCCTGATTTGACAAGTTCAAAATGGAACAAAGCTTGTGTTCATGGTTTGAGACTGTAGAGTAGGCAGGACCCTAGTACTGTTTCACCAGGAGTTTACTTAAAGCTGAAGATCTGTGGAGCTTCTCTCCCACACCAGGCAACGAGACTCCCTCTGGGACATCCACAGGGTTTGCAGCACGCCTGAGAGCAGCCAAGCGGAACAGCATGAACCAAACACATTATCCGCCATGAGTAGCATGTTCTTAGTGCCCCCTGGGATTCCCAGGCCTCGGAGGAACCGTTCGAACAACACCTGATCCTAGAACAGCCTGGTGTCCGCTTCGCAGACCAGGGACCCGCAGTGGTGTATAAAGGGAAACCCCCTGACGTACCACATGGCCCATTCCTCTCCCTTCTTCATCAGTGCTCTGCTCAACAGGGGGACGTTAATGTTATAGTCTGTATTGAATACGGCCATTAGGAGCCTTATGATAATCATTTCATTATTAGATCTGGCACTTATGTCTATCATACAGTTTAAATGAATTAAAACTAAGTGTGTTCCATATAAAGCACACTTAGGGTTCAACATTTTGTCCCTTAAGATTTGAATGTTAGCAATGTACTGTAGTGTTACTCAGAGAAGATTTATTCTAGTTAAGGTTTGCAGCACTGCTTCAAAGAGACAGCTGGTATCTTTTTTTATCAAGGACATCCAAAGGTCTGCATTTTTTAATAGCTCTTTAGTGTATAAAATGAACGGAAATTGCACATGTTCCTGAGACATCTAGTTTTTCTTTTATCATCTAGATGTCAGGCCCAAAGCAGCCTAATTCCCTATACGAGTATATTCCATTAGACAAATGGCTTCAGAGTGTTCGACTGTTAGGATTCAGCACTGCCAGAGATTATACCCTGCTAGACCCACAGGGCTCTAGTCAACTGTAGGGCACTAGGTAGGGAATAGGGATGTATATTTATGTGGACCGTCTCTAGCCAGCCACTGGGACCTACAAGAGACACAGGAACCTTTTTCCCTCTCTTCCCTGTCAACGATCAGACACAGACCGTTAGATTTGACCAGACGTTTTACACAAAGCAGCGAGACGTATCTGCTCTAGTGGAAAATACATTTGCTACCATTCAGTTGTGATCATTTTCTCACATGACACGTGTTGACATCTCAAAGAATTGTTCCTGTGTTGTTTTTTGCATTTGAGAATACATTCTTACTATCAAGAAGGAAAATATACTTTTATGTTTTTTAAGTTGCATTTTAATGTTTTATTAGAAATATGAAGTGTTTTGTAATGCATCAATACTGATGAAATGTTCTATGTTGTTTCAGACAGAGGGGGAGAATGAAGTCAACAATGAGCTGGCGAATCGGATTTCTCTGTTCTACGCCGATGCCACGCCCATGCTAAAGACATTAAGTGACGGCACTACAAAGTTTGTATCAGAGGTAAGGGGTTTCACACTTTCCTCGCTCTGCAACCATTTATATTTGGCAATAGTAATTGCTGACCAGTTAAGTTCATTTGAATGCACAAAGCAAACCCCACCATCTTTTTTATCTTTTTTTTACTAGAATAAAAACCTGCCTATTGAGAACACCACAGACTGCCTAAGCACGATGGCCAGTGTCTGCAAAGTCATGCTGGAAACACCGTAAGTGATCCAGGCCACTCCCCAAACATGTTATTTATCAAATCTTTCAGATTTCAGCCTGTACTTATTATGCTCATTTCAGATGTGCTGTTCTAGTATCAGTTTTGCCTGTTTACAATGTATTAAATGTGTGTATGCACATAAGACATGCCTGTACTAAGTCAGTGCTAAGTGCATCTGTGTATCCAGGGAGTACCGAAGCCGCTTCACTAGTGAGGAGACTGTGTCGTTTTGCCTGCGCGTGATGGTGGGAGTCATCATCCTGTATGACTATGTGCATCCAGTCGGCGCATTCTCAAAGTCCTCCAAGATCGATGTGAGTGCGGGGTGGAGATGGCAACGGCCACGCAACCAGTGCTATGTGGAAAATGCAGATTAATTTTAACGTGGTCTTCTGTGCTTCACAGATGAAAGGGTGCATCAAGGTCCTTCGAGATCAACCTCCCAACAGCGTAGAAGGCCTTTTAAATGCTCTCAGGTAAGGCCCTGTTTGTTTATAGTATATCATGCTTTTTCCACAATACCCAATGTAATTTACAGAAGACTAGCAACCACATACCTCACTTTAATAGAGCGTTTAAACAGTAAAATACAGCCATACCTCACATTGCAATAGATGCCTCTATTGTTTAGTATATTTTTACCAATAATTTTGACTGATTATAATCTTTGTTTGTTTATAGACTGCTATGATTAAAGTGACTGTGGGAAATGTTGTGGGGGGCAGTATTTTTGACTAAGTGTTATATTGTATGTGTTGTACAATATAGGGCTATAAGCAGCTTTATCCTTATTCGTTTAAGTTTTGTCTGCTGTGTAAAACAAATGCAACATGTTATAACAAATGCAACATGTTATAACAAATGCAACATGTTATAACAAATGCAACATGTTATAACAAATGCAACATGTTATAACAAATGCAACATGTTATAACAAATGCAACATGTTATAACAAATGCAACATGTTATAACAAATGCAACATGTTATCTTTCCTTTAGCCCATCCCACCAGCCCCTCTCATTTATATTATTTATTTGTCAATAATTCTACCTGCCACCATCCCCCTAATTATAGATCTACATTAACTTAAAAACAAAGCCTGTAGTAAAACATTTTAACAGCTTCATTAAAACAAACATACATATTCATTTTAATGCCTTGTGTTATTGACTTTTCATGGGGCTAATTGTAAACATAAAGAATAATATGTGGCCAAAGCAGCCACTATCTTACAACGTCAATCTTCTGTTTGGTTTGCAATACTCCAACAAATGCATCCATATCAAGGCCATTTGTTTCTGACTTCTCATGGACCAAAATTATCAAACTCTTTACCCTATCATCATGTAGCATAGTTCGACGCAAGGGGGTTAAGACCTGTGACAAAGTAGAGAATGAATTCTCTCAAGAAGCTGAGGACACCCCAATAGTTAAAGCAGTCACAAAGTGAATTCACCTCTGTGAATGCTTCCTTATATCCCTGTTCATGTTTACACACTGTTGAAAGATTCCACATTTCTTAAACAGCATGGTTTTGGCAACTTGAATTTCATTTGACACATTCCAATGAAAAATCAGCAGAGGTGCTACGTGGCTTAGGGACCAAAAATCTGTACGGATGGAATATCTGCTAGCAAATGTTTTATAAGCAACCTAATTTTGTCAACATGCACACAAGCATTTAGTAGCTAGCTAGACACACGTATGTGGCAGCATTGCCCAGGTCAAAACCTCATCCTGCAATACTGTACATAATCACCAACCACCGCCCCAAAAAAAGAATGTCCTGCTAAATAATGTTAAAAAAAACAATTTTTAATCACTAACAATAAAGGTGTAAAATGAATGTGTGCTTTTTGGGGAAAAGGAATGAAAAACAAGTGACACTGACAAATGATCAGACTGACTACCTTGTGAACTGCATCTGAGCTTTATTACGTTAAACAAGCCAATTAGAAATTAGAAAATATATATTTTTGAAAATGTATTATTTGACTGGTGGTCAGTGAGTAAAAAACATTTTTGTTTGTTTTTATTTGACTGGGCAATGCCCCCTGAAGCCTCTCCCCTAGAAGAAGCCCAGCCCGGGTAGAATTCTAACGTTTTAGATTATCGGAGATCAGAGGATTACATTTCTCTGCTCTCACTCTCAAAATCTAAGTAGCTCACAGCTGTTCACAGCTTACAGGGCCATTTCCATGGCAACCACTCTCACATCTGCACGCAACACCATCCAAGCCTTCGGGCGTGCTCAGTCACTGTCTTCAAGTCGCGTGAGGTCACTCTCCAACCTAAGCCTCGCAGCTTCTTTTCTCTTGCTTTCTGTCTTTCTCGGATTGCACATCTGTCTCTGAGGGGAGCGGGCCTGAATGGAAATCAAAGTTCAGAGCTGACAAGTGTCGACACAGCTTTTTCACACTCGCAACACACTTTCCGTGATAGCAGTCACATATTGTTCCTAGATCCATGCGCTGATACATGTCCATTCTGTCTTCCTCTCGCAGGTACACAACAAAGCATTTGAATGACGAATCGACCAACAAGACCATCAAAAGCATGCTTCAGCAGTAAGACTAAAACCCTCGTACAACCGCTCGCCTCATGCCCAGTTTGGGAGATGTCTGCGGCTTCTCTCCCGAACAACATTGGTGCATAGAATGTTTAAATTTATTCTTGTTTCCTTTCTTTTAAAATGGAGAAAGAGCTGCAGCTCTTCTTTTTATAATGCAAAATGCTACTGCCGTTATGTACATCTTTTCTGTGCCAAAAAAAGATGTTGCTGAGATGGAAATGTTTTCAAAAAAGGCCATATAAAAAGATGGCAGCTATGAAAGCATTGTTTGTTCTCATGTTTGTTCTGTTTTTTCACCTGTGTTAAGGGATGGGAGTGCTTTGACTTGAACGTTTTAAAGAGATATATAGAGATTATATTATTTTTGTTTGATTTATTATTTAATATTACTTCTGCATGATGCAATGACTCTCTTTCTATTTAAAAAAGTAACTAATGGTTTAAATTTAATTTGTCTGCTGAATTTGTGCATTCAATGTTCTGTTTCCCGAATGGTACTCGTTGAAATTAAGATAATTAAGCAAAGGTAGTACTGATAATGTTTTATATTTTTTATAGATTTTGATTTGTTTGTATGTTGTTTTTCATAGTTGTGTAGTATTTTTTATTTGAAAACTGTGATCTGTGCAAATCAATTTAAAGTTGGGGAATCTGTACTGTTGTTAACAGTACTGTTCTTACCGCTGTAAGAAATAAAGAGAACTTTTGTTTTCTAGAATTGACTCCCAGCTTCACTTGTATTTCTTTAAAGAAAATTTTATCAAACATGTATACAGACAATATTTCCAAGAACATCTTTTTTTTTAATCAATTGGTAATGAAATAGTTTGTAAGACTCAAAGTCCAAATGGACGTGCTACAGAGAAAATAATTTAGGAATTTATTTGTATCTGTAAGAATGACAGTTTGAGTCTGTATGCCTGTTCTAGTGTAATAAAACTGAAATATACAACTGAAAAGAACCAATACAGAACAGATGAAAAAACATGGATTGAAGAACCAGAAGAGGTCACCCTTTCGTTGGTCTTATTGGAACGGGTGGTGGACTCAGGTTTTCAGAGACTGCAGTGTTTAGATGTTACAAAGAAGCAGTGCTGATATTGGAGCAGTTTAGCTTTTTAGATTAAAATGTGGAAAAGTAAACAAGGGACCTCATCCTGAATCTTTTACTTTAACATTTGTTATATTTTATTAATTATTAGTAGAAATTATTATTACATATTAAACTAATAACATGTATGGGTGCAAGGTGTAGTTGTTCAGGATTCTACAGTGCTCGTGTTGCTACTGCAGGTTTTATTCAACCTTTCCACAGGTAAATGTATTATAGACTAAACAAACATTAGTATTTATGTTTTATATGGCGCACTGGTCAACATTGACATATCCAATGTAGTGCACCCCTCTTGTTCCCAATGTGTTTCTTCAGTCCTTTGAAAACATTCACAGGATGTCAATACATTCCCTTTCATTCACAGAATGTGTCACAGTGCTTGACTCGTAGGCCTTCCCCTTTTTTATCATTCATACCGGAAACATCTGGAGAATGTCCAAAATGAATTTACTGGTCCTGTGCATTCCAGTGATATTGTTCACTTAATTTTTGAGATCTTACACAATCCCTTTTTTATGTCTGGTTAGCCATGAGAGAGTACTTAAAGAATGTCAACACTACCAGTAAGAAACCTCCAGATATCGCCCAGAACTTCTCTTTTCCATGACATTGCCAAAGCGAGTGAGAGTGACTGAGAGAGGCGGATAGACCTTGGCTGGGTACTGCACTGTTATCTGCAGTGTTTCTAACAACATTCCAAGGTCAGAGAGAGAAGAGCATGTTGAAGGGTGTGTCCCATAGCGCTGCAGCATCACTGCACTGGCTAAGACGAGAAGCCCAGAGGAGGGAGGGAGAATGGGGTGAGGAGGTTGGTGTTGGGTGGGGCCTTTGCATGCTTTGGAAGTCCTTGAGGCAAGGAGAATATCGAACCGGAGACTAGGAAGAAGAGAAAGTGTAGCGTGTAGTAAAAAATTGAATGTGTGGTCTTCGCCTGCCCGTGCAACTATATTAAACCGCGACAGTTCAGATTTAAAACGTTTGACACGCTCACTGGGCACGGAATAACCTTCTTTAGAACAGGCACTCAGTCACCCTGACAACCTCTCAGCTTGTCGATGAAGCCTCCTTCGGCCCATCGCCTACTGTGACCCACTGCATCACCTGTGCTCCTTTTCTCATCACTTATAACGAGGCTCCCACGGAGCAATGGAACACCGATATCTGCGTTAAGATTATTTTTTTTCTCAGGGACGAATCTGTGGATGGGATTCTTAAGGTCTAGTCTCTTGTCAGTTATTACAAAGATGGAAAAAGAATTTCCACCCACGGATTTATATGTTGTCAAAAAGAAAATTAGGGGAACAGTCAAATCACACATCAGGTATTGATGAACTAAACATATTAAAGAACAAAATTGTGTAATTCGTTGAAAACAAACTGACATAACAAAGGTCAATGGAAATCAAAATCACAAGCCGATTGAGGGCTGGATTCAAACTCAAAGTGAAAATCAAAGTAAACAATTAAAATAGCAGTTTGTTTAAACTTGTGTGATTTTAATTACGGCAACTCATAATGTGACTCGATAGTGTGTATGGCCTCCACCAGAGTGATAGAGAAAAGAGAGTGGCGAGTCTGGTGACACTCGTTGATTTCCGGAACTAATCAAGAAGTGAAGTGGGTAATCATACCCCAGAAGTGGGTGGCAAAAGCGTACAATGGAGTCCAATGGGAGTGTTGCCGCTCTGTTTTCTGACAGTGTCGACACTCCCATTGGACTCCGTTGTACACTTTTGCTGCCTTTTTCCGGGTTATGCAGCCTCGAATAGTTCCAGACCCTCCAAGTAAAGACCTCCCAAGACCATCACTGACCCACTGTCAAACCGGTCATGCTGGATGATGTTGCAGGCAGCATAGCATTCACAAAGGTGTCTCCAGACTCTTTCAGGTCATGTGCACATTCACATGTGCTCAATGTGAATCTGCTCTCATCTGTGAAGAAAACAGGGCGTTAATGGCGTACCTGCCAATTCTGGTGTTCTCTGCTAATAGCCAGTCGAGCTGCATGATGCTGGGCTGTGAGAACAGGTCCCACTAGAGGATGTTGAGCCCTCATGCCACCCTCATGTAGTCTGTTTCTGACTGTTTGGTCAGAAACATGTACACCCGTAGCTTCTATGACCCTTTCCAGTTTTCCTCATGTAACTTTCCATCCTCTGGTATCTCCTCCTCAGTGCTCTTGAGACTGTAATGCGAGACACAGCAAACCCTCTTCCGATGGCACGTATGGATGTGCTATCCTTGAGGAGCTGGACTACTTGTGCAATCTGAATGGGCTGCAGGTAGCGTCTCATGCTACCAGTAGTGACAAACCAAAACAGTTGATATTGATTCACAATCGCTTATGGTTCCTAACTGGACAGATTAATAGCTCTGAAGTATAATTGACTAGGTGTTATACTGTGATGATTGTGTTCTCTTTTTTTTAGCAGTGTAGTTGACATGATTGCAAATTTCCTGTAATGGTGATAAATCTTAGCCTGTGTTGTACCATGTGCATCCCTTTATTCAACATCGGGTACTGAGAATGAAAAATTCCTGCACCTCAGGTAGATTTTCTTGGGGACTGAAATAAGCAGGAATGACCTACAGTACCATCCTGCCAGGGTTAGGGAACAAAAAGGAAGAAGGTGGTGCATGCATGCACACAAACACACGCAAATATACACACACCCACAGATAAATCATCATAGCTTCCAGTAGGATCAGGAACCCCTGGAGGTATTCTGAATTATGATGTTGGTCACACCCCCCAAAAGCCTTGTGCATCTCTTTCACATGACCCCTATCACTCAGCAGGAAGGGGGAGGGGCAATAGAAGCCTGTCACCATGTGACTTACATTGTCACAGCTCTCTGAGAGCAAAAAAAGGCATAGGGAGACAGTTGTTGCAGAGAGCCATGGTTCAGGCTAACTGATACGGTTTTGCTGACTGCCGGCACAGGCCAATCTGGGAGAGTTTTGAAACATCATTACTGTCAGATTTTCTGAAAATATACATTTCTAGACTGGGAGTAGAGGGTGGTTTTCACCTAGGAACTAAATGATCATGTTTTATGGTACACACAGGCCATATATCAAGCCACAGCCTTTGTTCAGAACAGGCCCTATTCTCTATTGTGGGAGGGCACTTCTTTTTGAATGGGCACCAATAGTCCTCTGGCAGAAATGAGTGTGCTGTGTAGGGAAAAGGGATTCATTTGGACAGCAACAATGGATGGCCCGTCCTGGTCCTAAAGGGTGTCAACGGGTTTGATGTTTTTTCTTATGATTTCTGTATTGAGTCAGGGGAGGTTATTACTGTAGTAAATCCATAATGTGCTACCTCCTAGAAGGGCTGACCTTGCGGGAAAGGTTCTCAATACTACCACTTCCTTCTGTGTGCTTTACAACTTGTCTTCCTAGAATACAATCAACACCCAACGTTTGTTTTTTGACTGTGTTCTCTGCAGAGACAGTGACACCAGACCCTGGTAAACCACGAGCTGCAACAGACTCTGCCCAAGTTCACAAACTGGTTCGAAGTCAGCTTACCGCCATTTATCCCAAAAAGGCCCCCTAATTCCCCATTTAGTGCACTTGTTTTGACTATGTAAAGTGAGTACACTAGAGAATGAGTTGTTGTTTGGGAGGGCTCCTCTGACAGAAATTAGGAGGAAGAGCTGTAACTGTGTCCAGTCAAGGTTGTCAAATCGAGTAGCTGGTGTTAGGACACAGTGTTTCTCGTGTTACTAATCAATGAAGCGTTGATTTGGGCTCTCACCAGCCTCGATTATAACCAATGACAGGGTTCCCTAACAGAGTCACG
This sequence comes from Umbra pygmaea, assembly GCA_016801145.1. NCBI lineage: Eukaryota > Metazoa > Chordata > Actinopteri > Esociformes > Umbridae > Umbra > Umbra pygmaea. The sequence continues at coordinate 8,184 of JACXGM010005547.1, read as the reverse complement.
CTTCACGGAGAATGAAAAGCTCTGCTAACGCTGCCCGATCCTCACCACCCTGTTAAATGACACTAAGAACGTTTCACATGGGATGTGGTTTCAACGGGCCTAATTCATTCATGTCACTAAGAAAGAGGGAGAAGATGTAAAATTCAACTCATTTTTGTAAGGACAATTACATTTTTTTATTTTTTGAAATAAATCTTAATAATATCAAACTCTAACTCAAACTAAACTCAAACTATCAAATTTTAACTCAACATTTCTCACAATGTTATTCGTTTTTTGTCTGTTCTCATTATTTAGAAGTGGCCGTCAGTAACAATCTGTGTAACAATATTTGACAAATTGAACTGACATAACTGCCAGTTTACTTGCTTCTGTGTAATGTGAATCTTCATTTCAGTGAACACCCGGCCACAATGTATGCTATTCCCTCAATCCCTAAACCACAACCTGCTAACACATTGCTCATCACTCTCTAGGGAGTTGTTACTTTTCTAAGAAAGACAACGGTTATACTCTAAGACCACCCTCTAAACACGCATGTATGCACCCGCGCACACTCATATGAAAAAAATCCCATTTCCTCTGCACATTGCTTTAATCAAAGGGGCTTGGTGAATCAGTCGTGTCAAAATATGAGAGGTTCATTCAACAGCATATTTTTTGCCCATCTAAAAAACAACTACGATAACCATAATCATTGTCCGTTAAAACAGATAGTGTCACTTGATATTTTCTACTTTGGAAACTACATTCCATTAGAAGCCTTAGTAGAGAGGGGGCACACATACATTACCAGTTTGGCCTAATACTATATGCTTTTACCATTATTGCATTGTTATCATTAGTACAGTGCATCCGGAAAGCATTCACAGCGCTTCACATTTTTCCACATTTTGTTATGTTACAACCTTATTCCAAAATGGATTAAATCCCTTAAAATTCTACAAACAATACCCCATAATGACAATGTGAAAGAAGTGTGTTTGAACTCTTAGCAAATTTATTTAAAATAAAAAACTAAAAAAACCGAGTACATAAGTATTCACATCCTTTGCCATGACACTCAAAATTGACATCAGGTTATCCTGTTTCTACTGATCATCCTTCAGATGTTTCCACAACCTGATTGGAGTCCACCTGTGGTAAATTCAGTTGATTGGACATGATTGGGAAAGGCACACACCTGTCTATATAAGGTCCCACAGTTAACAATGCATGTCAGAGCACAAACCAAGCCACAAAGTCAAAGGAAATGTCTATAGACCTATGAGACTGGATTGTATTGAGGCACAGATCTGGGGAAAGGTACAGAAAAATATCAGAAGCATTAAAGGTCCCAATGAGCACAGCAGCCTCCATCATCTGTAAATGGAAGAAGTTTGGAACCACCAGGACTCTTCCTAGAGCTGGTCGCCTGGCCAAACTGAGCGATCAAGGGAGAAGGGCCTTAGTCAGGGAGGTGACCAAGAACCCGATGGTCACTTTGACAGAGCTCCAGTGTTTCTATGTGGAGAGAGGAGAACCTTCCAGAAAAACAACCATTTCTGCAGCACTCAACCAATCAGGCCTGTATGTAAGAGTGGCCAGACGGAAGCCAATACTCAGTAAAAGATAATGAATTGTCAATGTGGAAAAAGTGAAGTGCTGTGAATTTTTTCTGGATGCACTGTATGTCAATAATAATTGTGGCAGTATGGACATTTAGGCAAATTTACAAACACACTTATGCAAAGCTGTTTAATTATGGAGTATATTGTCTTACTTGTCCCCTGTCGGAATAAAACCCAGATCCTTGGTGTTGCAAACAGCTCAACTCAATCAGCTAAACATCAGAAACAGAGTGGTTAATCTGACATACACATGAATCATCTAATATCAGCTCAATCAGCTAAACATCAGAAACAGAGTGGCTAATCTGACATACACATGAATCATCTAATATCAACTCAATCAGCTAAACATCAGAAACAGAGTGGCTAATCTGACATACACATGAATCATCTAATATCAACTCTAATATCGCTCTGACATAGTACACTTCTTTTGACCAGAGCCCGACTTAAATGTACTTCTCTAAATAAATGAGGGCATCATTACAGAGGCAGACAGTGTTTCTATATTTCTTCCAGCACATTGTGATGAGTTAGTAGTCCTGTCACATCCTCTATTAATATTGACATTCAGTAGAAGAATCATATGTGACCTTGCTATAATCTGATCAATTACTGCGATGTGTCCTACACAATGGAGTCAGATGTTATGTGGCTATTAAAATATGTATTGGTGTGGATATTTTAAATCGTTACAAATGATTACTGCTTTTGGTTATAATAGGTGAGCGATGTGTATAGATTCACATTTCCCATATTTGTACAACCCTTAGTGAACATCTGATATGCTGAAATCAGAATTCAGGAAGAAGAGCTTAGGACAGCGCTCCTAAAATGCATTCAGAATGATTGTTGTTCTATCATTTGCAGAAAGATCCACACATTCAATTTATGAAATATTTAAAAGTTCCATGAGTATTGGGACATGAATGTCAAAATTGCTAGTTTGCGGTACACTCAAGCCAAATGTAAATTTGACTCAAAGAAGAATACGAGGGAAGAGTACAGACCGGTCATTTTATATTTCTGTCTCTTTCAAAACATACTGTATGTACAGTGGGGTCCAAAATGTCTGGCACCCCTGACAGCCAATGCACAATTATACTGTAAAAATATAAACAATACAATTAGAGAAAAATACCAACATGTGAGAAAAACCATACTTTATTAATGTCTCAATGGTACCAACCAAAATAATTTATTGATTAACTTAAAAAACCAATGTCCTCCAAATCAAGGTTTCACAATCAATGGCACCCTTAAAGATGAGTGTAAATAACATCTAACAAAATTAAAACAGGAATTAAATTCCACTTATTTAAATTAATTTAATTCTTAAGGAAGTATATTAAGCCATTACATCACTTCCTATTCCACTAGGGTATAAAAATTAGGTAACACGCATGCAATATCTCTTTGTCATCCAACACCATGAAGAAAACAGAAGAACTGTCTGTTCAAAAGAGACAGATGGTTGTAGACCTTCATCAACCTGGTAATGGCTACAAGAAGATCCACAAATTATTGAATATACCACTGAGCACAGTCAGGGCCAGGGCAGCTGACGGGGGGACAACCAGGAATGTTGTCCCGGGCCCAGTCCTGAAGGGGGGCCCAAATGTTGTTTTTGCACAGTCATTTTTTTTAGCGGGGGGCCCTAAATGTGGAGTTTGTCCCGGGCCCACAGATTCCTGTCGGCGGCCCTGGTCAGGGCAATTGTAAAAAATTCTAAAGATATGGAACATTTGAAAAACTCACGTTAGAGGATGCAAATGCATTTTGCCACCCAGGATAGGGAGGAGGATGGTGAGAGAAGCAAAAAAATCAAAAAAATCCATGTGAAAGAATTGCAGGCCTTTGTGGCGTCTTGGGGTCACCAGGTTTCAAAAAGCACCAACAGACGCTACCTCCACAAGCACGGTCCCTTTAGAAGGGTTGCCAGAAGAAAGCCATTTATGTCCCCAAGACATAGACACAAGCGCTTGGAGTTTGAAAAACGTAATTTAAATTATGACTGAGAAGAAGGTGCTCTAGTTAGATGAGACCAAAATTGAACATTTGGTCAGATACAACATCAGCATGTTTATAAGGAGAGGCACCTCTTACCCATGGTGAAATTTGGTGGTTGGTCAGTGATGCTTTGGGGCTGTTTTAATTCCAGAGGTCCAGGGTTACTGGTCAAGATTGATGGCATAATGAATTCCACAATCTGTTTGCCTCTGCCAGAAGGCTGGGACTTGTCTTGTTGGAAACTCCACCTAAGGCCAATATCCCATACATAGCTGAAGATCTACACAGAAATGGTTCATGTTCTGCCATGGCCATCTCAGTTGCCGGAACTCAATCCAAACGAAAACCTGTGAGCTGAGTGGAAAAGGGCAGTTGATAAGCACAAATCCAAGAATGTGTAGGATCTTGAAAGGATCTCCATAGAGGAATTGTCCAAAATCCCTTCAAATGTGTTGCTTAACCTTCAGATCAAACAGTACAGGAAGACTCCATGCTGTTATTGTTCACACATACTGTATATGAGCTGTGAATGTGTAGTTTTAGTTCCATCCTTTGTTTTTGCCTTTGGACTCTAAGTTTGGTGTCATAAATGAAGACTAGGGAGCTGTCTGAAAGGGAAGAAAAAGTAAAACAAGGTAAACTCAAATTAGAACCATAACACAAGGGTTGTGAACAGCAAAATGAACAATTTGAAATGTCCTGGAAAAAAACCCACCACTGTTGTCTTTAGCAATCAGCAACAACCAGGAGGTTTTTTACTCTACGTTAGATACTGATAGCTTTCAGCAACATTTTCTGAATCCACGTGAGCTAATTTCCACAATGTTTGTCTTTACACTGTCATGTCTCAAGACCACAATCGTGTGTTTGTGGGTGTGTAATTTTTTTTACTTGGTTTTGAGCTGGGTGCCGGAGCAAACCAGCCCAGCCCAGCCCATTGACTTACAGTGAAGAATTTCCCCTCAATAAACATTTTTCCTGGGTTGTTAGCAAAGCCACCGGTGGGATCTTTCAATTTCTTGACACAGGCCAAAACAGAAACAGAAATTCCATCCCCTAATGAAAATTTGAAAGGACAAAATACTAGCTTTAGTATTTTGGATTTAACACAGTAAATATTACTAATTGGCCCATTAAGATCTTGAAAAAATCATCAATTTGAAATTCAGTGTCATATTAATTAGTAAATGTTGCAAAACTTGTATATTTTCTTTGAGTAGTTAGATGATTTCCCATTACAAGTTTAGACTGCCATGTTTACAGTATCTCCTGATTGATTAATTATTCAACCACTGGTTGGAGCTGTTTTATCCTTCCATTCCAGCTGCAGTTTAGCTCAATTGGTAGGAACATAAAACTTTTCCTGCCAAGGTTGAGGGCTCAATTCCCAAAAGGGGGCCTTATTGGCTGCTGTTATGTGAATGTAAAGACAAATTAATTGTTTAGTCGGGTAGATGTATCCCAGCGCTAGCACACCTGAATCAACTTGTTAACTCATTAAGAAACATTGGCTGGTCAGCTAGTTTAGAACAAAAACAACATAGTATAGTTAGTGAGTGTGTCATCCCACCCATGATCTGACTAAAGGCATCTGTGTTAGATGAGCAGTGTGAAAAGAATCATCCGGCTCTGCAACATGTGGTTAGATTAACGCACTTCGCCATTCTACATCTGTTGGGAGGGGTTTCTGGAGCTGCCAAAGTGGCAGGGTTAGTGAGAAATATTGGACAAGACCAATTGGGAGGTGAGAAAATGGGGAGAAAATAACAAAAAAAACAGAACGCTTGCATTTTCTAGAAACTGCAATGTGATTGCGTTGTGATGCAAAGCTCACCTGTGTGTCAATTAATACATGCTATTTATTTGGAAAACTGACTCATTTACAGAGGGACTAAAAAAAATTAATTTAAGACAATTTGGGAAATATGTTTACCTTGTTGTCAGTTGAGCAAGGACAAAGTCATCACCAGCTCTGTTCTAACCGCACTGAAAGCCTGGCCCATCCTAGGCAGTACACTCCAAAAAATCCTGTCTTAAAAATGTTGTTCCATTGGCAAAAGTGTTATTTATGTTGTATTCAGGTCAAAAAATTTAATCATCCAGATTTTTCGACCTGAATACAAGATAAAAATACGTTTTTGCCAATGGAACAACATTTTTAAGACAGAATTGGTAGTGTAGGCATAGCCCATCTCGTTCCTTCAAAACAAATAAACCAAACGCCATATTTGTATAACCTTATTTTCATGAGCTAGATATGATTTAACTAACTTGCTCAATCGGCAGTGCACAAAACATAATTTTTTATTAGGCCTAATCTAATATGAGTGCAGATTCAGCAACTGGATAGCTTATTTCTCACCTGAAATGTGTTAAAAAACAGATTTCGGGAACTGGTATGCAGAAAACTATGTACTTATTAATCATGTGGTTAAACAGCAATGCACATATTGTTATTTATATTTTTATTATTATTTTGCGTTATTTGCCGCCTTATCAGCACCCACAGTTTTCATGAAATCTATGGCATTCCAGCCGCAACATAAGCATCCTTCTGCCTTGAGGTGTGCTTATAGATTTGTAATTGATTGGTTGTCCAGTTTTTTATTGCCGTTTATAAGCAATTCATTTTCACATTCACAATGACTTGGGGACAGATTTATGTACTTCATAATTGACCATCATTTGACTGGCAGGTGGCTGTCTATACTAGGACTTGCCCTAGAGCGGGGGATTTTAATCATGTGGACTTGAAAGAATTACTCCCCAAATTTTATCAGCCCTTGAATTATGCTACATGTGGGGCAAGTCTACATGACAAAAATTATTCTAACATTAAATCGAGGTTATAGAGCTATATCAACTCCCCATCTGGACCAGTCGGACCACATATTCATGTTTGTTACCAGCCTACACACCCCTCAAGAAAAGAGAACCCTCAGACTGGTAACAAAATTAAAGCTACATTGTGTATTTTTTTTGTTGATTCTTGGCAAAAAAAACTTTGTTCTTTCAAAAATATGTGCTCATTCATGTGTAATTAATTCCACCAACTAATCAAAGTATTCTCGTAAGTGTAGAATCTTCCATTCAGAAAACATACGATGCTGGTGCTCGAATTGCGGGAGCCATGTTATGCCTCCATCTTTCAAATACATTAACCAAAGAGGGACATGCATGGAAATTGAAGCAGATTTGAAAGCCTGTTGAAGATGGAGGATCACACCTATTCTTGAGGACATGTAATGGCAGCGCTGGCCCTAGCTATACAGTAGGCAAGAACCTTTTGCCTGGCAACACATACTTGGATTTTCCATTTCAAAATAATAGTGCTTGTAATTCATTACAATAGTCATTTTTAATTCATTGCATCATGTTTTTAAAATGCAATAGTGTTTTCACGAGACACTGACAATATATTCAATCAAATTGTGTGTACAACATTTTTTAATAAAACATGTTAAATTATGATTTTGTTGCTATCACAACATTTTTACACACAACAAAATTGCATTTGCCTAAGCCCCGCCCCCATTAGTTACTGTTGCTACGTCCAACAAACTTATCTGGGCTCTGGTTTGGTATCAACATGGCTTATGCGGTGAAAGATCTTCCTGCTGAAATTTTATCAAACTTTTACAAAGCAGCAAATAAAGTGTTCTATAGAAGTAGGCAAAAGGGGCTGCAATATGCGTTCTAAGGCAATATTAAAGACATAGAGGTGAAACGCAAGGAACAACAAGGCATCCAAATAGACGCAAAAGCATACCGGTCACAGTCAAAAAATGAATTACTGCATATCCTACTTATCGAGACCGAGGCTGAGACTGACAATATCAAGGAGCAACACTGTTCATGCAAAGCTGGGTAGGTCTCTATTCACTTGTATAATCATTATTACAAAGCAAACGGCCTACGCAAGTATAACGTTGTATTTATTAGCAGTGTGTACTAGCGTATCAACAACCGGTATGCTAGGTAACGTTAGCTGACAAGATGATGTTTTGGTTAGCTCCACAGGGTTTTGCGCGCACATCATCGGTGGCGGTAACGTTAGTCACCTTCAAAACTACCACAACAGCGTGTCTGTTACATTAACGTTAGGTGTTTGTATCTTGAATAACAAAGTTAGCTAACATTCAGCTGCTAGTCAAAACATACAATCCTGATTTACGTTGTAGTCGGGAGTAAAAGGATACAATTAATGTGCACTTATGAAGTTGAAGCATTAATAATTAATGTATTTCCTTTTCTCCCGTTGCAATAGTCTGGGTTAAGAACGGAGAAATGCTTAATAAATGCGTACAGAGGATTGATAGTATGGACGTTGTTGATATTTCCTATCTAACCATCTGAACTCACAAGTGATCATTTATCCGTGTGTAAACAGCTACGGAAAGAAATACTACAGCGACCCGGGAAACTAACGCATTGCCCGCGAGTCAGACAAAGGTGCACGAGCTTCCTAGCTTGAAACTGTGTGCGTAATAACAGCTGAAAGATAGGAGCAGACCGCAACAAGATAACTTACATCAATTACTATCCCATTAATCCTCCACCGGAG
>JACXGM010005546.1:13805-34983 GCA_016801145.1 Umbra pygmaea | reverse complement strand
TTTTAGATTGATTGAGTGAACAGCCAATGAGCTATAGCTATGTTTGTAAAACTATATTTTTAGAAAAAATGCACCGTGATGACGTTTACATCCGGGTCCTGAGACGAACAACACAGATCTTTCCTGAATTTTCTCCGTCAGTCTTCAGTTAAAATTGTTAATCTTGCACATTTTTAAGATCTCTGTTTCATAAGGATGATGTATATGCCGAAATTGTTAAGCGTTTGGACACTTTTTACATCTGTCTTTAGTTCAGAAGTGCATGGAAAATACACTCGGTTTTTCATTTATTTATGAGTAGATTTAAAAGTCTGGTAAGAAAATGCTATTTTTACATTCAAGATGGATTTTACCTGGGAAAACTATGCTTTAAGTCATTACTGGGACCCTTTAAAACCAAAAAGAAGGATTTTATGACCGTAAGTAAAATATTTTGTACTAAAATGTTAACATAAGTGACGTGTGGTAACCTGTATTTCCTTAGTATAATGTGATTGTTTTCAAGACGCGTACCTGACATTAAGTAGTCTAGCGTTGTGAGTTTTAGAGCTACACTAAAACCGAGATTTCTACTCGAACCCCAACATTCTAAGCTTTAAGGAGAAATATTACTTGTATTTATAACCTAAAAAATGAGGGTGCTAGCCGTGTTTTCCCTTTGCCATTCAATTTAGTTTTAGGTACAAAAACGGCTAGTTGAGTAAACCAGCTAACAGCTTTTGGTACTGGCTGTTTACGTCACATTATGATTAATAATTATCTCGTTTTAATAGCTATTTTAAAACCGAGATATTTGCTAGAACCCCAACATTCTATGCTTTAAGGATATATGAGACATGTATTTATAACTTAAATATTGCATTCGTGAGCTTTGTTTTTATTCCTTAATGTATTTACTATGAAGTGAAAAAAAAAAACGTTTTTTTTTCAAGACGCGTAGCTGACATTAAGTAGTCGTAACGTTGTGAATTTTTTAGCTATGTTAAAACCGAGATATTTGCTAGAATCCCAAGATTCTAAGCTTTAAGGACATATAAGACATGTTTATATAACCCAATAAATGACGATGTTAGCCTTGTTTCTAGTTTTACATTCCATTTAATTTGAGGCACATGTGTACAAGGCACGTAGCTCACATTATGAGGGGAAATTATTATGTTATTGTTATAGCTACTGTTGAATGGTGACATTTGCTACATTCCTGAGTGTCTAAGCTTTATGTAGATATATAACATGTATATATAACCTAGAAATAGGACTTGTGAACTGTGATTGTTTGGACTTGTGAACCAGTTTTTGGGGGTGGTGGGGGGCAGCAACCTACCGCCGCCGCTATGGTGCTCCCTAACTGGTTAAAGGTTAAGATCTTAGGATTCTAGTGATTATCTCGGTTTTACTATAGTTATGAAATTTAAAACGTTATGAGTAATAATTTGAGCTATGTGTCTTGTAAACAAAGCTGTTCGTTATGTCACCTCATGGAAAATACACAGTCGATTATAAACACGGTTTACAAGTTCCATTTTTAAGTATACATGTCCCATATATTTATAAAGCTTTGGATCTTACTGAAAACGTCAGCCTGATCTCTCAGAAATCTGTGAAACTTGCACGGAATCTAACTTCAGAATCCGTGGCAGTTTCACGGAATGGGACCAAAATCTGTGGTAGTTTCACAGAAAAGTCTGCGATGGGCGCACAGTTAGACCTTGCTGTTTACTTGATCTAAGCCTTACCCTAACCTTAACCACTCAGAAACCTTGTTGTAAATTTGATCTAAGCCTTTCCCAAACCCTTAACCTAACCTTTACCACTCAGAAATCTTGCTGTAAATTTGATCTAAGCCTTTCCCAAACCCTTAACCTAACCTTAACCACTCAGAAACCATGCTGTTAACTCAATGTAACAGTATTATGTCATAATGTATTGTTTGTAAGAATGGTGATAGTGAGGAAAAAAATGATAAAAAAGCATATTTGCTAAACAAATGTATTGCGCTAGAATAGAAAATACACGCAAAGTGTCCTGCTGTAAATTCGATCTAAACCCCTAACCTAACCTTAACTACTCAGAAACCTTGCTATTAATGCCATGTAACAGTATTATTTCGTAATGTATTGTTTGTAACCATGGTGATATTGGGGAAAAAAAGGATAAAAGCATATTTGCAACACGTCTACATCGCGCTGGAATAGAAAAGAAAATACATGCAAAGTGTCCGCATGGATTCGAACTCGCAATCTTTGGTATGTGAGTTGCATGTTTTTAAGCCCGCCCACCATCCCCAACCTACCAACCTGCCAAATCTACACTATTTACACGCTGCTACGTCATCATGTGATCCAGTGAAACTGCCACAGATTTAGAAGTTAAGGATCCGTGTTTATTTCACAAAACTGACACGGAGTTTGAAGTTAATTGTCTGTGATAGTATCACGGATTTCTGAGAGATCACGTTGGAAAACGTTATGGATGATAATGTGACGTACATGCCAAGTCAAAAATGTCATTAGCTTGTACATTCAGTTGTTCAATATTTCAACTCATGGAAAATACACAGTCGATTATAAACACAGTTTACAAGTTCAATTCTTAGGTAATATATACATGTCCTATATCTTTACAAAGCTTAGGATCTTAGCATCCTAGTCATTATCTCGGTTGTACTATTCAATATGAAATTGAAAATGTTATGAGTGATAATTTGAGCAATACATCTTGTAAACAAATCTGTTCATTATATCACCTCGTGGAAAATATGTAGTCGATTATAAACATGGTTTAAAAGTAAATTTCTTAGGTAATATATACATGTCCGATATCTTTACAAAACATTTGATCTTAGCATTCTAGTCATTATCGCAGTTATACAATAGCTATGAGATTGAAAATGTTATGAGTTATAATTTGAGCTATGCGTCTAGTAAAAAAAGCAATTCTGCTAGCACAGTATATCCAACCACATTGATGAAACAACATATAGTAATATAGAAATATAGTATTTACAGTCGAAAATCTTTATTTTTTGTGTTCAAAGAGAACAAGTAATGACGTAGAGCATAATTTTCCCAAGTAAAATCTATCTTGATATATAAAGAAATTGCAATTTCTTTGCAACATTACAGAATGTGTCCGGAAACAAACTAAGGCCTTTGTTTATGAATCGTGGGGCCAAAAATGTTAGACTTATGTTGACATCTATGAGCGCACACGATTAGACGTGTTTCCAGGACCCTATCTCAATATATGGCTATGTAGGTCTTTTTCAAAGAGGATGTAGAAAAATGAAACCAGAAAATAATTATACATTTTCTTTATTCATCTTCACATTTCAGCCATATTCACAGTGTATATTTATTCAAAAAAAAATTTACATATCCAAAACATTCAAAGTCTTTCCTTTTAAGAAATATCAACCATATGTACACTCACCTAAAGGATTATTAGGAACAACATACTAATACTGTGTTTGACCCCCTTTCGCCTTCCGAACTGCCTTAATTTTACGTGGCACTGATTCAGCAAGGTGCTGAAAGCATTCTTTAGAAATGTTGGCCCATATTGATAGGATAGCATCTTGCAGTTGATGGAGATTTGTGGGATACACATCCAGGGCACGAAGCTCCCATTCCACCACATCCCAAAGATGCTCTATTGGGTTGAGATCTGGTGACTGTGGGGGCCATTTTAGTACAGTGAACTCATTGTCATGTTCAAGAAACCAATTTGAAATGATTCAAGCTTAGTGACATGGTACATTATCCTGCTGGAAGTACCGTCAGAGGATGGGTACATGGTGGCCATAAAGGGATGGACATGGTCAGAAACAATGCTCAGGTAGGCCGTGGCATATAAACGATGCCCAATTGGCACTAAGGGGCCTAAAGTGTGCCAAGAAAACATCCCCCAAACATTACACCACCACCACCAGCCTGCACAGTGGTAACAAGGCATGATGGATCCATGTTATAGCCTCTTTTTCCTATTTGTAGTGGAGATGAGTGGTACCCGGTGGGGTCTTCTGCTGTTGTAGCCCATCTGCCTCAAGGTTGTGCGTGTTGTGGCTTCACAAATGCGTTGCTGCATACTTCGGTTGTAAAAAGTGGTTATTTCAGTCAAAGTTGCTCTTCTATCAGCTTGAAGCATTCAGTCCATTCTCCTCTGACCTCTAGCATCAACAAGGCATTTTTGCCCACAGGATTGCCACATACTGGATGTTTTTCCCTTTTCACACTATTCTTTCCCTAGAAATGTTTGTGTGTGAAAATCCCAGTAACTGAGCAGATTGTGAAATACTCAGACCGGCTCGTCTGACACCAACAACCATGCTACGCTCAAAATTACTTAAATCGCCTTTCTTTCCCATTCTGACATTCAGTTTGGAGTTCAGGAGATTGTCCAAACCAGGACCACACCCCTAAATGCATTGAAGCAACTGCCATGTGATTGGTTGAGTAGATAATTGCATTAATGAGAAATTGACTGGGTGTTCCAAATAATCCTTTAGGTGAGTGTATGTACTTCTTCAGATACTTCTTCAGGTCCAGTGTAACAATAGTTTAACTTTGGGTATGTTGTTTTTAGGCAGAATTTGACAATGAGGGGCTGATACTTAACAGGTTAAATTAAAAGCTTAGTTGATGTGTCACATTTTTAGACATGCAAAGGAACCAAATCTAGTTGTTTTTGTCAACCTAAAAAAAAGAAAATATCTTGCTTCAGCCAGTACAACTTTTTGTTAACTAAAAAAAGTAATGTTAATCTAAATAACACTATTATAGGATACATTTTGTCTTGTTGCCATTGGTTATCTGTCCTACCACAGATGTGTCTAGAGTAAACTTGATTGTTGTTTTGGACTTGCCATGCAATCGTTAATGAATGAAAGGTATGTGTTGTTTCCTACCCTTAGCACCTGAGAGTGGACAGTCAAGGACAATCCACCAGCAGAGGGAAGAGTTTCAGTCCTGGGATCCATAGCCTAGTGATCCATAACCAGCACTTTGATGGTATCGTGGTGCTGAACGCTGAGTTAGAGTTTAATTTCCTTCTCACATACACTACCAGTCTAAAGTTTTAGAACACCCAGGAATTTACATATGTTTTGATAGAAACTGATACAGTACCTTCATTCAACAAGGTGGCATTAAATCCATCAAAGATCCATCAAAGATTGTGGAGCAAAAGGTTTATGCATTAGAACACTGAAATAATGGCTCAGTGGTTAAGGAGTCAGACTAGTAGTTGGATGGTTGCCGGTTCGATTTCCAGCTGTGACAAATGTTGTTGTGTCCTTGGGCAAGGCACTTCACCCTCAGTTGCTGCAGGGAGAATGGCCCGGTAATTATTGTAAGTTGCTCTGGATAAGAGTTTCTGGAAATATGAATGAATCTAGTTTCACCTTGGTGAATTTCTATAAAACACATAAATCTGTCCTAAAACTTTGAAACTTTTTCTGAGTTAATGTAGGTGTTTCTCTGGTCTAGGTGGTAGTTAGCAGTATGGATGTGTGGTATGTGAGGTATACAACCTGGGTTATGTCCATGATGAGGGTACTGATCAAAGACATACCCATCCTTTGAACCTTTTTCATGGTTACAGAAGTGATTGCTTTTGCATTGTTGGGCACTGGGATAATGGTCTGCTTGAAGCTACTTGGTTCTGTGACCCGGGGATATGATTGATGTTTTTCTCTAAACAATTTCATCAGTGTAAAAACATAAGTAGCATGTGGTTTCAGTTTTTCTCAGTACTATATTCAAGCTTTTTTTACATACAACAGTTAAGTTCCACATAATAGTAGATAATAATATCCTATACACACAGCCCAGTCAATATCTCCATGTTATGAATGATAACATGTGTAGGGAATCATGTGATAGAAGCTGATTCATTATTTAGTGTATATTATAGAAATCTATTGGCTCCTGCTTAGTATGAATGGAGCAGTATCCTGGCAGCATAATTATTTAGGTACTACGCTATACGCCCTGTGACTTTTACATCATGGTGCAGGATGCTCACTCAGATGAAGCTCAAATCTAAAAATCTCAAAGATACACAACTTAGCTTTTTGCCAATCCTACATAGGAATTGATGGAAATCAATTATACCATTTTACCTGTCTGCCTGTCAAACAGCTGACCTAATTTTTTCTTGTGTTTATACAGCATAAATAACATCAAGCTGTGTAATAAAACATGTTTAATTTAAGCCCAGAAGTAAGGATGATAGCCCATGAGGGGATAGGCACTGGCTCAACACCTGGACAATACAATTATATATTATTGTTTGCTTTCAAAAAGCTTAAACAACTGCAAACAAAACACAAACTGGTGTAAATGATACCTGTGTATTCATGCACAGAACATAAGTAGTTATGAAGCTAATGCTTCATTGTAGAATTTTTGCAAAACTAAGCCATGAACAACTATCTAAATGTAACATTATATTATTTTGCACTCATTCTTGCATAGCTGGATGTTCATTTAATACCAAACTGTATAATAATACATGATATTAGACAACAAATGTAAGCTGATACAAACCCAAATTACAAATACCACACATACTGTACAGTCTCAGAAACCAGTCTATCGCATCAATCTATCAATTGTGAATGCTGCAAACACTGGAGTTAACATGTCTCTGAAGAGTGACCATTGAAACATTAATAAATAATGTTCAGAAAAACTATTGCTACAACCCTGCAAGTCTGAAAAACATAGGAGCTGTGCTCATGACGATACGTGGAAACGTAAAGCATTGTACATTTAAGACATTTTTTAAACTCTGTTTAATTTAACCCTAACCTTAACCTCAATAACCTACCATGTTATGCCTGAACTAAACATTACCCAACTACTTAAAAAAAAAAATATATACATATATACACGGTATATATATACACATGTTCATACAGTATACTGAAGATAACCTGTTCATATTCTGGCCGTATCCTGCACCTTAAAAGTTTAGAAAATTGAATTTTCTGTTAATTATGTACAAAAAAGAAATGCATCAACAGACCAGAAACAAATCAAACTTGCTTGAAAATAGATATCTTTCTGATTCTGATTTATCATATATCCTGCAGTTTCAGTAGAGTAGCTAATGTTTGATGTGTTAGTGTGGCAGGCTGTTCTCATTTAGATCTGTTCTCTTAAATGTACAAAACAAGAATTTTGTACACATGTGTATGTTTACGGAGCCATGGAAACATAAAGCCTCAGACGTTACAAAATGTAAAAAAATGCAGATTACCTTAACCTAACCTTAAACCCACCTTACCCTAACCTTAACCTCAATAACCTAGCATGTTATGCATGAACTAAATATTCCCCAAGTATTTTAAATTATGACTGATTGGAATATTCATGGATATGTTCAGTCAGATAGCAGTTGGTTGGTTCAGTTTTAAATTCTGGAGTGTGGGGACACGTTTCACTACAGGTTGGTCTCATTAGCTGTTTGCTCTTTTTGCCCCAGATAAATAAACATCACTTGCTCTTTATAGTACCGGTATTTGGGCACCACGCCATTAAGCAACACACAGAGAAATAATTCTGCCACATTCTAGCATCATACAGAATGAAAACCCCTCCTCTCTGTAATGTCCCTATCTGCTCTTCCTTATCTTATGGGACTGCGCCCTTAACTTGGTGTCATCAGTGGGCTCTTTCTAGACATTTGGGCATCTTCGAACATACAATATTTCTTGCTTTGAGAAGCATATTATATGTCACACTGACCTGCAAGCCAGAGAGGCATGAACACACATACAGTCCATTCATTCTGGAATAATACCCATAGTCTATCAGAAGATAGAGCTATAAGATACCAGCTGCATGTTGTCCCATGGAGCCAAAATAGCCTGACCGTCTCCCCAGTGAGTAAAAGTGCTGACTGATTAGCAGTTACAACAACAAGCAACAGGCCTCAGTGTTTGAGAAGACCTCATTACCACTGCTAGAACCTTTTCACCTGCTTAGAACATTCCCAACGGTTTTATAAGATGCTCGTTTAGAATTAGTCCTAACAGCGACTAACTCTTTAATAGAAATTATATTTGCTTTCTTCCATTAAAACGTTGTAAAACCATTGTCAGTAAAGTGACTAATTCTCAATATCCAAACAGTGAGCTTTAAAGAATAATCACAGCTAATAAAAAGCAAAATATAGTTAGTAAGCTGTTTTAATATGTGAATGGTAAGTGCATGGTAACTTAATATGTGTTCTGTGTTTTTAAGTGTGTCCACATTTTAACATGTAAAAGCAAAATGATTACGGTACTATCCTCTGTTCAGGTTGTATATTAAAAGCTGACCTAAAATTAGCAACTAAATTTTAAAGGGGTAATCTGCCCCCAGACAAAAATGTAAGTCATGAAACTCCATTTGTTGAAAATTAATTTTCTTTCAGTAGGATACAGTTTAAATGCTTTCATAGTGGTAATTCTGTGAAATCAAGACATATTGTGTAGAGAGTGGGGAAATGGGGAATAACACACTATAAGTTAAATGTTTTTACAACAATTACTTGCACTGCAAATCAACCAGTAAAAGGTAACATTTTCGTTTGGAACAAAACCATCGATACATATCATAATGACAAAGGACATTTTGTAATTTGTTTAAAGTTCCTCAAAAAACACACTTTTGTCAGATTACTGTCTTTTCTTCCTTCAACTATCATGACACAAAGCAGCTCTCTTTTCTTCTTGTGTCTACAGAATGCGATGCATTAACAAAAAACGAATATGTTGTTATTCTTTTTGCTAAATTATATTGTTTCAATGGTATTTGCTGGAAAAGAGGTGAAATAATCGACAAAACTACAGTAGATGTATTTAGATAATTTCGGGTAATCCCAACAATACCCACCCATATCTGTTGCATAATGCATTTGTAAACTCATTCTGTCAAACAAAAAGCGGTGACAACACTCAAGAATCACATTACGAATACTGTGTATATGGTTTCCAAGAGAGCAAAGAGGATTTCCATTATATTCTACCTGCTACAGCTGAATCACTGAAAACATCCCATGTTTGCTCTCAATTGATGAACACTATTTGGGACCATTAGAGGTGACAGACTGAGTGATGTGTGACAAATAGAACAGAAGGCATTTCAGGGAGATGCCCCCCCATTTAACATATTAATCGAAGGCCACCTATTTTTTTGTGTGTGTGTACGTGTGTGTGTGTGTGCTTGCGCATATTGTGCATAAGTGTATTCATGAGAGCTGTACTATGTGCCGTAGTGGTGACGGTTGCTTAGTGTACTAGCTAGCTAGAGCTGTTTTGTAAAACAGCGTCTGGGTGTCCCAGGCTACTGTTTTGCTCCCTCCTCCTTTATCCCATCACCTCCTTCTGCGGCCTCTATGATTGAGGTCAGGGAGGGAATTCTTTACTGGCCTAACTAATGTGATTGCATCAGAGCAATACCCTTAAACTACATCAGGCCCTGATCTGCATACTAATTGGCCACAATGTCCTTGACACTGACCTTGAAGAGGCCTTCATTTCCTGAGAGGGAAGGAGGGCTGTGTTCTGGAAGAGGGGGCGGGGGTGCAGAGAAAAAATACGGCGTCCGTCCGTTGCACACATTGCCATGCAAAGACACCCTTGCTCTGCATAACCTTCTACCCGGCTGCATGTAGCCCCCTCTCTTGCTCCCTCTGTATGCATCAATGCAAATTATAACAATGGCCTGGGCTTTATTCCCGGGGTAAGCCTGCGTGACCTTCTGTGACAAGGAGCAGCATAGACAAAAGGCCATTTCTCTCTGACTGCACACATGGCCGGAATCCCAAAGGGCACCCTATTCACTATTCAGGACAATACCTTTGGCGATGTAGGGATTATGAGCAGCCCACTGTATAGGGAATAGTGTGCTGTTTGGGACTGAACCATGGACAGAGTCTAACCCCTTCCATCCTCGGTGGCTGCCGCTGAGGAACCACGGGATGAGGGCAGGGGGATGGTGGGGCATGGGGCAAGGCAGCAGGGGATGAGGGCAGTGGTATGGTGGAGCAGGCTAAACCGAGGAAAGGTAACAATAAGACTTTAAAAATAAGCGAAAGAAATTGAAATGCAAAGTAATAAATGCAAATGTTTATGACACTATTGTTTTTGTTCTGGGGGGATTCAGGGGAATGATGATTGTGTTTGGTAGGGATATGGAACTACAGTATAACTACAGTATAAACAATTACATTGTTTGTTGGATTTAAATGACAGTTAAAATTTCCAAAGGATGAACTTGAGAGTGATCCTGTTTCATTCTGTATTTATTTGCCAGCGTTGTGTCCCCCCCACACTGTCACAGGATATACTAAAAATCATCCTCTCTCTGGCAATGAGACAATACATAACATACTATTATGAAAGTTCTGGAAGAAATCACTTATTTATTTTGAAAATCCTTGGGACAGTATGCTAGAATATCAAATAATTTCAAGATAGACATATACCAGGATTAATTTTAACGGTTAGATTTACATATGTAGTACATACAGTATGTAGGTATGTGAAATAAATTTTACAAAAAGAGAGTTCTACAGAAACAGATTGGAAAACACATACATGACATGGCTAAGCCAATAAATAAACATAATCAATATTTAGTGGACTTGTTTTGAAGTTTATTTTTTAAATCTATGAGGTATAATAAAACTCAGGAAATTATTATAGTAAAAAATGCATATACTCTGCAAAAGACTTTGAGACTCACAAATATAGTTGTAAATTATTATTAGTTGTCTTTTATATTAGTGTGTCAGCACAAATTCTACAATAATTTCCCAAAAAACTTAAATGATATGGAAAAGTATTTCAATTTATATTTGAAAGTTATGTAATAGAGCAATTCTCAGGTGTAAAACATATTATGTTATAGGTATATAGGCTAGTGCAAGCTCAAACAAATATAACAAACAGGTAATAATCCACAATGACATAATGAGTTGATAGAATTATACTGATTAACTGAAACAGAAATGATTTAGACAAAAGTAAACTGGGCAAAAGTGTGGGTGTGGCAGTTTTGTGCTTGACTTTTTTCCAGTGTGTACTGCTCCTTAAAATATTTGTTCTATATTTTACAGCTATTCATTTTGCTATTTAAAAAAGCCTCTTTGGTTAACAGTATTGATTTACATGTGCCTAATAAGACTTTTGAACAGTACTGTATAATATGTTTTATTTGTATTATTAATTAGGTTTTAAGTATTGAACAATTTAGTTTCTAGCATAACTGCTCTTCATTTTTCATGGTTTGCCATATTTACAACATCTGCACATCTCTTATATTTAGATGGTTTCCAGCATTGTTTAGTAAGATAAAATCAGATTTACTACCTGTTCTTATGGCAATTTGTGGGTAACTGTACGTAATCGAAATTGTGCCACATTACATAGACAGATTTTTGGATATGGTAATTCAAATGTGAACTTTCGTACATATTAAATTGCCGTTCTATCTGAACATTTCCAAGAATAGATCAATCGGTTACAATTTAAAATACTTGGGGAACATTTAGTTCAGGCATAACATTCTAGGTTATTAAGGATTAGGTTAGGGCATGGTGAGGTTACGGTTAGGATTAGGTTAGGGTAAACTGACTTTTTTACTTTTCCACATATGTACAAATTTCATGTTTTGTAAAAGTTTTTACATATCACAATGAGAACAGCCTGGTATTTAATCTTTTTCATCTGTGAAACTACAAACTATTGTGTTCCTACATTTTGTTCTTTTAAAATATATATTTGGGGGTATTTTATTATTATATTTTGTATAGATCGAACTGTATGAAGACTGTTGTATTTTCAGGATCTGTTTACTGTCATCAAACACTGTTTTCCAACAATTCTAATGACGATAATAAAACAGAAACAATGCATATCTGCATTTCATGTATTTGAGACACTGATGTCAGAGTCTATATATATAACACTGACTCTGGCCACAGAAGAGTGAGGGTAAAGTGTCTTCCTCGAGGGGACAACAACATTTGACACTCAGGTTTCAAATTGGCAATTATTCAATTACAAGTCTGACTCTTTAAATACTGAGTCATCAGACTGTAAAATGTACACATCTGGACAATGTATAGGGTTATGATTTGCTATAAAGAAACTAAACAGACTACTGTAATGAGTAGTATTTTCGTCATACTGGATTTATAGTTTACACGTGTTTTAAAACTACTCTAATCCTAACAGAAAGCATGTTACTCTAACCGCAATTCACTTCTCAAAGTAAGACAATACAGAATATTTGTTTTAATGATTTCATGTTTTCATAGCAACATCAGCTCAAAATGTTGATGGCATGATTAATGCTGGAAAAATGTATTTAATAATTTTACCCCCTATTAATAAGATCCCCAAAGACCATATTATGCCCTTTGTTACTCTTTCTCCAAACTGTAGTTGAAAATTACAACCTTTGAAACAGTACTTGTTCTAAGCAGAACCTGAGCACAGAGAAGACAGTTCAGCAGCATGCATTTGCCCCTGGGACAACTAAGGCATTACACAGTCAGATCCCCCTTCTGAAATGCAAGTCCCACTTCCTCTTAATGTGTGGCAATTTGCCAGATGTCATTGACAAGGTAAGTGTTGATTTCAATGCAATGATAGGCAAAGCAAAAGAAGGAAACTTCAGAACAATGGTACATAGCTTTCCTTTGGAGTTCTCTCCTTTCTTTCCTTTTTTCCTAAGAAAAAATTGAGAAAAGTGTCAAGTTTGTGACAAGTGTATTTTTTTTACTCCTCTTTTCTTTCACTTCTATCTCTGATGCTTTTACAACTGAAAGTTTATTGTCTTTTGTTCTTCAGGTAGTTTGACCTAGTTAGGTTTGCTCACAGTCCATATACATAGCATGCTAAGAAAGGAGAAGCAGTAGTGCCCTTTTATGGCACCATTAGCACAATGCTGTTGCTTGATGCTAAGTTGTCACAGAGTAATGCAATCTGAATACTAACAAGAACAGCTGATGTAATTTTTTTTAAATGACTAAATCAATAGATTGTAAAGATTAACTCTAATTAAAAAATATCTAACTTTTTTTAAACATCCCATCAAATGGGAAGAAAAACAGATTGAAGGAAACAACACAAAATTACTCATAATTAAAAAAGGAAATTTGTTTGTTGGTTTCAAACATTCCTTTCATGCAATTTATTTCAGGTGTTGATATTTTGACTTCATAGCTTTTGTTTATCTGTACAATCTCTCATAAGAACTACAAGGTCATAACTAATTCAATTGCAAGTAAACCTTGAATTAATAAAACAGGTTGTATAATCTAAAATAATTAAATTTTGATGAATCAGTATGTACATCCTTATATTTTTCTCCAGACCTCGGAATCCTAAAAATAATAAAAAACTACTTTTAATGAAATGTTCAATAATCTATTATTCACTTTTTCACTTCATTGCTAACACCTTGCAAATTGGTTTCATATGTGTAGCCAACTGTATTATTTTTGGGTTGACCGCGTATTATCATTGGGTTGACCAAATATTATCTTTACACTGTTTCAGAATCAGGTTCTTGATCATTTCTCTGTACATTGTACATCCTATATCTCTGTTTGTCTTCTGTGATCTCTTTCTCCTTGAGTTGAGACTGTGATCAATACGGCTGAGCAGAGTTTCTGTGATCACTTTATGAGAGGCAGAGTTTGCTTCTAGCTTCTGCGTCCATGTTCTTCTCCATGTTGCTCTCTTGCGTTCTCTGTGCCACTCTGGTTTTGATGTCCTATTAAAAGACCCAAACATCAGACGAGTCACTCAAACCAGGGCTCATGGGACAGCCAGCCTTCACGACACTGGATGTGTGCATCATTAGACACGGTGCCACTTACATTACCTTCCATCTCAAACCCATCGTCTGCCTGCCTACCAGCCGGAAAAGGAGGGGAAAACAACACACTGTCTCTCCACCAAAGATCTTTCAATACAAAAGAGGAAACGGAAAGCTCAGAGGGATGGGGGAATGTACTTAGAGATATTTAAAGCGGAGATGGGCTTTGTTAAAGAGATGGTGGGTCCCCTGGGTTTCCTGCACTAGAATAAGTTAGTGGATCTGATAGTGTTCTGGTCGTGTTAGAGTAGTCACCTCAGAGCTGGGAAAGATACAATGGGATAATTATACAGCAGGGTTTCAGGGCCTGACATTTCTGTCACCTGGGAAGTATTGAGGAGGGGGAAAAATGTATTCTTCTTTCTTCGTGTTCTTCGTCTATTGCAACTCTATCAGAAGGTTGAAATTGTTTTAAAGTTTTGGAGGCATATTTTTAATTCGAGTCATAAGAGCACTGATTGTCTGTGTTATGTAGTTCATGTCTTTGTTGTTTGTGTTGATAATGAGAAGTTCTATCCATCATTAGAGTGGTTTGGGACCTTGCTAGTTTCTACAATTAAACAATGTCTCCAGAATGCTTCAATTTATCATTAGTACAGTAGCAAGTTCTACTTAACTTGTCTATTGAAAATGACGAAACTAAAGGTAAGTTATAGTTAAAGTATATTAGATACAAAAAATGCATATATGAAGAGTTCATCCAAACAGCTATCATCCAAATCTGAATGTTTCAGTCTTTTCAACCAGACAAAATGTACTCTACAGTGGTTTGTTCCTCTACAATATATAATGAAATAAGTGTTATTTAACGTGGACTTTTAGCATTGCTTAGCATATTTTCCCAGTCAAGGATGTTGATGTATTGCAAGGGTCTATGAATTCATATGAAATAAATAGGAACTAAAGATGATTTCTAGCAACATACTAAAAGACAAACAATGGATTGACTCTTCCCCTCTTCCTATCTTTGTTAAAGAGAGACAGAGGAGGGCAGAAGGAAAGGCAGCGATATAAAGACATTACCCATGCTGTTCTGAGACGCTTTGTACAGGTAACAGTGGAGAGGACCCCGTCGAGATCCCTTTTATGCAAAGCAGCAGGGAGAAAATGTTAAATTGTAGCAGGCCTCTTTATATGTATATAAAAATGGCCCGAACAAGATGCTTATCTTAATAGATGAAGTAAGAGCAAAAGAACTATAATTTTAATCAAATCTGGGCCTCATTGGTGTGACGCTGTCGAGCGCTATTGAGGTTTTAAATGCATGTTGTTGGGCCTTGGAGAATGGACTCCACGGGGGGTGTCTTACAACGTAATTATCCTTCACTTACAGGTATTTCTGTTGCCATGGTCTTTATCTTCTCTTGTAAAGAGGAAATCAATTTGTACAGATGTATATGAGAGAGAGATTGGCTCAAAGAAAAGAAGGGGAAGGAAAAAAGACACACAAAAAGGCATTCTTATCAAAAGATGGACACGTCATTCTGACAATTGAGGAAAGATGTGGCTTATATGTATTTTGGTTTGTTTGTCTGGTCGTTCGATTGATTGTAGTTAGACTGCATTAGGGATAAGCAGTGTACACACCATTAAAAACGTATTTTAATGTTTTTTGGGTGTGACTAGCTATCCCAACCACTCTCAAATATAGTTCACGTATTGACCAGGATTATCTAAAAATGTGTAATAAAAAGGATGGAGGTTTTAGGAACTTAAGGAAAGACACACAGGTACTGTAGATGGACATTCCCATGGACTTTTAAATGAACAGACAAAAACCAGAATGAAGTAAAACAAAATATGTATTCTAATGAAAATGTGTCATTATGTCAAAAATGTCCTTTACAACCTACCCTATACAATCTTACCTACTACTTTCATCACATTGTGCGAGTGTACGATTGTGGGAACTAGTGGTTAATTTAATTTGTATTAGGACTGTCTGCATATTTATACCCTGATTAACAGCATGGCAGGATGTGTTGGGCCAGAGGAGACCCGTTAGTGCTGCGAGTTTTCTCTTTGCTACCTCTCAGGAGAGGCCCTATTCAATTAGTTTAAACATCACAATGATTACCATTACAAACCTGTTCTAACAGCACAATTACACATCATTTATGTAATAAATCATATTTTATTATGAATGTATGAATTAAATATTTAGGAAACATGTAATGAGATATAATGTCCTTCGTTCTTTGTTCCTGTAGACTGTAAGTGGAATGGCCCAATTGCTTATTGGTGCTTGCTGGACAAGAAGCCCAGTCTATTTTGATTACTTAATGGAAACGTTTATCTACTGATATTCCTGATTACCCCCCTTCCTCCAATTTGCTGGGCTAATAAAGAGTGTCTTTGAGTTGCGAAGGGACAATTTGTTTGACTGATCGATGTTATCCAGGCCATAGAGCCATAGATCCGCAGACACAGTTTGGCTGAAAACAGCATTATAGCAATTAAGGTCAGCAACGTCCCACTGAAGACTGGTCAAGAAAGATAACATCACTGCAGCCCTTGTACACGCACATATGCATGTACGCCCAAACACACACACATGCACTCACCCCCCACAAACACACACCTACGGGAAAATGACACCAGAGATTTGACCATCAGTGTCCGGCTCTAACTGTGCATCTAAGATCACTGTCGGCGTTGTTAATTAAAGCTGCACTATGACTATCCTGTTGGAGCAAATTTTACATGTATTTTTTTATTATTTTTTTATATGCTGTATATGTTTTTATTGAACACAGGAATATACACGGACAATATAACCAAATTCCGAAAATACATTATTATTTTGTCCATAATATGCATTTGTTGGTAGTTAGAAGTTATGAAACCTTGATTTTAATATACTACTGTGTGTATGTTGTATTATTTAAGTTGATATATTCAACCCCTTGATCATATATGCTAGTTCCTAACATTTACTAGTCCTAAAACACAGTTTTTGTAGTTCTTTATAGTAAAAAAACTGTAGCATTTTCTAGAATATTCTGCAGAGCTGTACATTCAGAGGAGGCGAAAGAGAACACTGGTGACAGCGTCGGTTGGAAAGGGCCTCCAAAAGATGAGATACCAAACCTAAATAATCTCCATCCCAATTAGTCCCATTAGAAGAAGGGTGAAGTTGGGCTGTCTGAAGCAATTGACCCACACCGCCTGGAGGTGATCAGGCCCGGGATGGTTGACGCCGCCAATGGCAGCCTAAAGAGCCATCCATCTACCCCAACCCACGCATGGACCAGACACTTCCCAGGCCAGGCCAAACCCGGACAATCACAGACCCATCTCTCAGGCAGCACAGCCATGGATCTGACATACTGGACAGACATCAGGATTCAAAGCCCCAGCGGGTAAACAAAACAGACGGACTTAACGCCTGGCTGGAGAGCTGCAGCTGTAAAGGGCTATCCTGGCCGTGGCAATGCCAGCGATGTCAGCCGAGAGTCTCTCGCTGCACTGACACCTCCCGAGCCAAAGAGAGGAGAGGCCATCCGGCCGGGGATAATGGCCCCGCTGAAATTACGACGCCGTGCTCGCTGTAGGTCTGTCCGTCTTTGGTGCAGTGTCGGCCAGCTGCTCTGGCCCGAGCCTCAGAATCCTCTGGCTGATTCACAGAAACTCCAGTCTATGGCTGGAGACAAGGCATCAGGGTAATCAGGTCCAGCACATGCCTGATGCTACAATTAGCCCTTTAGCCCCGAACTGCAAATGGAAGGAAGAGCTTGTGACCTCTCAGCGTCTGAAGAGTCTTGTTCATTTCATCAAGCTATCCTGTTGGAAATGTCTCGGACTGGCTTTGCATTTGAGAGCATATGCAGTGCACATTGGAGCTACATGTTTAAGCAGAGGTTGTTTGAGTGCCCTGTGTGGCAAATGGAATGAGGTCCAAGAAGTTAAACTTTTGTCCCCATGTTTTTCACCTGACCCAATTATTGTACCTCTGTGGTTACCATACAGACAGTCTCCATCCATGGTTACTGGCGGCAACTCAACATTCTACCTTTGGAGTCCGACATGTTTTATATTCACATTTATTCTCAATGCAGCGTTTTGAAATATTTCCCTTTGTTTTGCTACCTCAGTTGTACACCTCTGGGACGGATGCTTGTGGAGGGTGAGATGGAGAAGTCGAGGAGGAAAGAAGGGAGGGTTGTTCTGTTTTTTCTTTGGTTTACTTTCATACCAAGAATAAAAATAACTGGAGAGAGAGAGAGAGAGAGAGAGAGAGAGAGAGAGAGAGAGAGAGAGAGAGAGAGAGAGAGCAGAATGCAAGAGTCTAATTCTGTTAGGCTGTAAAGATATGATTAATCCAAAGCTACCCAGGCTAAAAAACACTAAGAAAGTAAGTCAGAGAGTGAACGAGCCATTAACGAATACCCATATAACAATAATTTTGAGTATATTCAACCAATAATAGAGAGACCATAACAACAGGTAGTATGTGTCCTTTATGAAATCAAGTAAACTCATTCACAAAATATACAATTGCAGAAAGGCATGAAACCAGTACTGGCTGTAGCACTGAAAAAAACATGGCAATGGACACGCAATACATATTACTAAAAATGGCTCCTGTCTTATGGATGTCATTGTAGCTAGCAGGGTAAATAACATTTTTCTCATCGGCACATCATTCACCGTTCGGCGTAGCCTAGCCCAAAGCAGAGTCAGTATAGTAATGAGTTGTTTTCAGAAACATCGACATAATGGAACGTCCCCCTTAACACACACACACTTCTACACACACTAGGCTCTCATGTCCTACCAAGCCCCAAGCAACCTACCTGCAGGCCCAGAGGGGTGTAGGTCTGCCAAGGGAGGGCCCAATGCAGGGATTATCTCCGTCATTCATATTCGGTTTCATGACACAAATGATCTGATAATTCACATGTGAAGTGAATTAACATCTGTTGTTTGAATGGGGCTAATGTCTAACCATTCATCAATTTCACAGGATTATATCGCTGACCGGAGGGGCACGTGTTGTGTGTGAAAGTGTGTGTTGTTTCGTGTGTGTTTGTGTGCATCTGTGTAAGAGAGAAACAGAGAGTGAGAGAATGCAGTGTTGGATATTTCATAGAGCTTTTTGGAATTACACATGTTGAGATGAATTGATCCGCTATGCGTTTCCATGTGTACAACATCAATGCAATTAAACCTTGCGCAAAGGCTGCCAACAACATCTAACAGTCGCAATGCTAATGTCAATGAAGGTGCACTTATAAGAGGTTCATCAACTTCACGAGTTCCATTATATTATGTAAAGCTGGAAATCTTTTGTTTGGGAAACATAAGGAAACAAATTGACATAAACGGTATATATGCTTGATCATAAGACACTATCTCATGATCAGGCCCAAGGTCTGCTTCTGCATACATAAATGAATTAATTCAATGCAAACGCTTATTTTTCTTAATTCTCAGGTCTGGTCTTCATACAGAATTTAATTGGTTGTTGAGCAAGGCAGAGGATTCATGCTTTCATCCATGCCATGCATAAATAGCTCATCTTACTGTGAAAGAAAAGCCATGGAAACTGTACTTGAAACCACTGCTGAAGCACATTTAGACCATAGGTTTTTTTAGACAGCACTCAAGTTAAATGTGGTGTTGAGTGACCATGGCCTGACAAAAGCACACCGCAGTTTAAGTACTTTGCAGCTATAGTACACAACAGGTAAAGTTTATTGCAGAATGTCAAATTGAACCACTTCTAGATAGAATTGAGGTAGATTCAATATTCCGTACTCATCTAGCATACACTCTAAATAAAAAATCCAAAAGGTTTTCTTTTGTTTGTCCTCTTTGTGGAACCATTGTTATGGTTCCAAGAAGTACCCTTTTTGGTTGCATATAGAACCATAACTGTGCATATAGACCGTTTCCACTGAGGATGGCGAATAAATCCCAAAATGGTTCCAGATGTCACCAGAAAGGCTACTCATCGGAACCAAAAAGGGTAATTCTAGGAAGCATAAAAGGGTTCTCCTATGAGGACATATGAAGAACTCTTTTTGAATTCATTTTTTAAGAGTGTAACGTGTGGAAAAATGTACAACGCACAAGTGATTGAGGCATCTGACTGCATCGCATAAAAGCCTGGAGGTGCAATAAAATGCAGATGAGACTTTCCATTCATCAGTGACGCAACAATGTTTCTCATCAACAGCTGAGATGGGAGTATTTATACAATACTCTCGTCTCCGAGAGGTAAACATGTACATTTATCAGAAAGAACGTTCACGGGAAATGTATGATTCTCAAGAACTGAGATAGTCTTTTCACATTCAAAACGCATTGTTATTGTAGTCGTTTACTTCTTCATCAGTTTCGCACAGATGCTAAAATGCATTTTAAAAAGGAAGACGTGAGAGGAAAAATAGGAGCGGAAACCCAAAGCAAGGAACGGGGAAGGCAAAATCCGGAGGATGAAGGGTGGGAATGAGTGAAATTCAAGAGAAAATCTGCGCGATTCAATCAAGCTTAATTCTATTTTGATAATTGTCTGCGTTTGCATCTCTGCCTCTCTCCATAGGGATGCTGTGACTTGTGTACGAGACTGACAATGAAGTCGGTAACAGCAGCTGCTCCGTGCCAGGGTTGCCCGTGTACCTCACCGCTCCAGTCTTGTCAGTCACATTTCCCCTAATTAACTAACATCTGCTTTCCATTTTCAGTTACACTGCATCGCCAGCTTGTCTCATCTGAATCGCCGACTCTTGACCTCCCCAGAGGTAGGTGCTCACTGTCAGTCGAACCCCCGCATCCACCAAGCCACCCCATTGGGCTGGTGCTTTAAAGGCCCAAACACACTGGGGGGGACGGAGTGAGAGAAGCATGCATGTACACATCCGCTCACACACATGAAAACATACACACCCATATACTGTACACATGCAAAGAGTGTACTGAGGCCACACCAAGTGCCAGAAGGGCCTTTGGGCGTGTGGTAGGCTAACCTCTGAGACTTCCGGTGCCAATCAGCCGCCTGGAGACTTGGCAGTGATGCGTTTGTGTGCTGTTTGGCTCGAGACGGTCGCTGCGTTAAGCATTCTCTTGTGACTTCAGACTATTTTTCTCCATGAAGGACCAGACGTCCCTCTATGCGCTTTGGTGTTCCCCTGAGCTTGGTCTATTCCCAATTTTACCTGCATAGCAGGTGTGTGTGTGTGTGTGTGTGTGTGTGTGTGTGTGTGTGTGTGTGTGTGTGTGTGTGTGTGTGTGTGTGTGTGTGTGTGTGTGTGTGTGTGTGTGTGTGTGTGTGTGTGTGTGTGTGTGTGTGTGTG
>JACXGM010005546.1:0-13705 GCA_016801145.1 Umbra pygmaea | reverse complement strand
ATTTCAGCTTGACAATATTTTTAATTTTCAATGTTGACTTTTCACATCACTAAAAAATTATACTTTTAAGAGTGATTTAATCTGCTGTTAAAAATGGGAGCCAATGCCAGGTTATTCACAATGTTTTTTTTGAGAACTGCAAGCCTTAGTCTCTCTATAAGGACTGTACATAAATCGATGATTTACTCACAATTGGTATAGTAATAAGATGTGATTTATCTTTATCTCATCATTCTCTTATTTATATTATCTTATTTATGTTTACTCCTGCACCTCTAAATTATAAGTAATCACCCTGGAGAGAAATCCCGTCCTTTTTTAGAGCTGTGTGGTGAATGGAGTTTTCCATGTCACTGTTTTTCCTCTGCCAGCTGGAAATACACAAACCTTAGGAGTAGGCAAGATGGCTTCTAGTCACCACCCTATAGTAGTGATGGGTAAGCTGCCCCACCCACGTGTTGCTAGAGTAAACTATATTACACAAACCCACTTGCACGTCTGACTACAACAACAAACACTGCTCGTTTTAATCATGCATTTCAGACTTTTATATATTGTGCAGTATTTACCACTGGTCCCATACATTCAGATTTGGTTGGGAAGTGAACGAATCTCTGAGGTTTTGAAAACAAAGGGTAAATGATTACATGTAAAAAATAATTAACAGATGGGCCAGGCTCGTGAAAAAAAAAAGAAAATATGATTTTCTACAAATTATTGCTTTCTCTTCCCTTTGGTGTGAAAAGTAGATTCAAGAACACTTTTAAATAATTTGTTCAATTTGTTCCACAGCCAAAGAAAAGCGGCTTGGTGGAAATTCAGATTCATTAAAACTTAATTAATATGCATCATTATGTAAATGAGGTTGCAGTTAATGAGTTCTTAAAAGAAGCCTTCCTTAATTAGTTCACTTTTAATGGCATCATCATTTATCTTTTTTCTTTGAAGCAGAATGACGCGCGGAACTAGCCATTCCCGAAAGTGCAAAATTGTTCAATTTTTTTTAATTATTCTTATTTCCTTAATTTTTATATGATTAAGAATGCATTTAGAGTACAAAATAAATGAGAATAACGTATATACTGTATCTTTCTCACTTATTTCAATTAAAAAGGGATGTCTCTGTAGATGGAGTAGTGCTTACATGTTAACGGAAGAGAAGCATCTACTCTCCCCAAACAATCTAGAGGATCTCTATATTACCTACAACAGGCTGTCATTAACAACGTCTGGAAATAAACCTAATCATGTCAATTAAAACCACACAGATATACTTACATACAGTGTCTGCTTCATCAACAAATATTTTTATATACACTGTATATTTATATATCAATAGTTATTTTTCCCTTTTTATTTGGGTGATATTATACATGGGTGCTTTCTTTTATGGGAGAAAAAATACATTTATTTGTATTAGTCAGACTTGGCGTCATTCCACATTTGTTTGTAGCAATGTGCTTTGGCTAATCATTTGAGAATCATTCTGTCTACCACATCCTACGTTACCCAGTCTGGCACAGCAGTGGTGTGTATCTCTAACCTGTTTGATGTTATTTTCCCTTAGTTTGACTATTTATCTATTTACAGCCTTGGCATAGTGCAGAAAGGTTGAGATCGAAATTAGAATTTAAACTATTATGGTTTATCATTTTTATTACTGGAGGTAATTATTTGAACCAACCAAATTAAGTGAATACTAAATAGAAATTATAACAGTTTTTTATATAGACAACACGTCTAATTGTAAGTCTGACACAACCCAAGTGCCATATGTATTTTACTGTAAAGCTGTATGGTACCTTACACATATGATTGTGTTTTAACTGCCAATTTTACCTCAGTGAGGAATGTTTAGCCATTTAGGAAGTTTTATGATTTTTTTTTCTCTTGGAATCAGTTTTGGTGAACTATCCTTATTCAAACCATGCTGTATCTCAGGGGGAACAGTGTTTCTGTTTCACTACCTTACTGAGGAGGTCCCTCATTACCAGAGAGGTGAGAGGCAGCAGTGAGGCCTATAGTACGCTAGCGTTTCATGTTGTCGGAGCACACCTTCACTCCTAATTGATAACCACTGGCATTTGATCTGAAGGCGTTCAAACACACAGTCTATCTTTGTGCCTCCAATAAGACGACCATCTGTTGTTGCCTAGCGGAACGTTCATTAAATCTAATTTCCTACCGCAGGAATACGATTTTAATTGTACATCTCAACAGCCGCATTCCTGGAGAATGTGGGTAAGAGTAATCCAATTGTTGTTAAGATGGAGTTTGAGCTAGTAAACAATGAAAGGTGTGAGAAATAGTGAGATTGTTTACATGTTTGTTTGGCTAATTTACAGCATCTATATGGGGCTTTAAATGATGGGGTGTTAATTATGCCCAAACGTATAGAAATGTGTTGCTATCAACCTACTCTTTTGTTCTCTGGCTATAAAAGCCCAGTTACTTCTAAAAGCATTGCATGACCAACACTAAAATAAAAAAATGGTGTGAAGTGTGGATAGTATGTAGTGAATATCTTGCAGAGTTATTTCCATCCTGTGATGTACAGTATGGAGAGACAGTGGGCATGTGCTCGTGGCACTGAGAATATTCAGTACGTAATTCAAACGCCCACTGAATATTTCAATCTGTCAGCTCCTTGAAAGACTCCAGTACCAAGATATTTAAAGATACTGTTTCATTTTTCCACACCAACTTTGTCTTTCAATTTTCCCTAAATGTTTTCCTTAACCACACATTCCACACTAAAATGTGGATCTGTTTTGTCTTTGTATGCGATTAAATTAACAATACTTTGCTGTTAAATGCACTGTTTGGTACACCCTGCACTCACAGATTTTTACTTTTGCTGGTTTTAATTGCTATCATACAGGGTAAACATACCTGTAGAGAATTAACCCACAGAGAAGCATTTTGATGCTCCCAATGAAGGGAGAGACAGAATCCAATCTCTGGCTGAATGCATTAGCTCTGCGCCATTAGTTATTATGTGAAGATTTAGGGTTTGGGTTTAATGTTTTAAGGGTTTCAGATTCAACGTATGGTGAATAAAGTATGCTGTTTCTGTATTTAGAAGGTAACAGTGGGAAAGGCCAGTGTGGATGTTTCCCAAAGTGTCTCCTCCAACAGGGCCATTTACCTGTATTTATCCTAATGTGTCGGCAATAGGAATATCACAGTGTACTGTATGTTCACATGGCTATTCACAATATGATGTAGTTCAACATGGCACTGTATCCATTATAGACCGACCTTCAAATAGGCTGACATTTGATCTCATTGAAGTCTGTAGCCCCTGGGTGTGCTTTATGAATAGACCCTTCAGTCCCAACTCAGACATAATATGAGGTGAAGTCCTTTCGGGCATGGTGGAACCTCATCCCTGCCCATCCTCGACCAGACGAAGCCCTCACACACAACCTGTCTAATTAGGCCTCAGAAATGTGGCAGGGCAAAGTGGGAACATTGCCATTTGATTTTAGTCGATGTGATGTCCAAAGTTAGGCTCAGCGCCAGCGTGTTTAGTGACGCTCTTTTGGATTAGGACAGGAAGAAGAGCTTGAGATGATGGAGTTGAACATGTTATCGTCATCTTCATCCACTCTAGATTAGGGGGCGGTTGTGTCATGCGGACGGGAAGGATGAGTGGACGCCATTGTTTATCCAGATGTTTTGTTGTGTTGATGGTTAATGTGAGCTGTTTGCATAACAGCCACCGTAGGCCACTTGAAGTACGTGTTCCTATGATTCCTTCACCCGACAGCGTATTTATATCTAGAATGAGAAACAGGAAAGTTAAACAGTTAAACTGGGGCTGTGTTTCTTTCTGCAATTTCTGTGCTGTGTGTTTAGAACAGAAGTGCAGGCCGGGCCCCCTTTTGTTCTGATTCTGATGAGGAGGAAACCCTGCTATGCTGCTATGAGCTCTCATCATGGCCCTGCGCAGCCCCACAGCTCTGCCAAGCTGTCGACAGCACATTACACAGACTGGGGGGTGTGGTGTGATTGACAGGATAAGGAGTGCAGTGTTTGGTACAGAGAGAGATACTTATCCTCCTGTAAAACTGATACCATAGTGCACGGTTGAGGACCCAATGACAGAATTCTGGGCGCAAGTGGAACTTAGAACGTACGAGGGAAACACTCTTGTTTTTTTGCCGTTTAACTTTTACGCCATTAAACTTTTGTGTTGAGGTGTATATTGAGAAACACGCACAGATATCAATACATAACAACATTAGCCAGAATAGTTTTCCTCCAGAATAAAAATGTCGAGTTTGTTGTTTCATGGTCACCTTGGGTTATGCTTGTGAATCTTTGGAAATTGTGGCACGTAAAATATAATAAAAATGTATCGTGCGAGTGCAGGCATTCAATGTCAAAGGCGTTTCCCCCCCAAGTTCTGCATCAACAAAGCAATTTGTTTCCCTTGAGTATACTAATTTCTGGATTTCACAGTGGCAGGTGTTACGCCTGCCAGTCATTATATGAAAATCAGCAAAACCCTAACCATGGTGGTTATCCTCCCGACAAAATGGGACTGGAGTCATTCTGCCTGATTTGAGGTAGGGCAGTCGCGAGGCAGGTTAACTTCCATCCGTGCATCTCACATTTACGTGTGCTCGACTATAAATAAAATTGCCAACCTTTTTTGTCTAGTTTATTTGACAGACAGCATTCCTGATTCCAATGGTCTCCACAGAATTTCTCATCAGACAAAGATCATTGTTGTTTGATACAAGCATTTTGCATTAACAATTAACTATGCATGACTGTAGCACCCTTGTGAATTGTGAGGTCGTCATGAATAAAAAAAGGATGCTTTGAAACATTAAAGTTAATAGTGTTGGGGGAAAGAAGTGCAAAAATGCACATGGTGATTCTTTACAGACAGTGCCTGCGTTATACATTGATAGAAGCCTGCACTTAGTGCTAACAGAGTTTTGCACAAAGATGTGTTTTACATCCTTGCAAACACTCCTCTGTGAGGTGAGGTCCACTCAGTCCCTGGTACAACATCTCCTATTTTGTTATCTGAAATGTATGAACTTCAGTGTCTGTAGGTATAAAAAAGGCCTTTCCTCAATTAAAGACATACTAATTTCTCTAGTTTAATTTGAGATAAGCATTCAATCTCAGAAACAACAACATTGTCTGCACATTAATGAAAAGAACACATAAAACATTTATTTTGACAGAAAACCATTGAGAACTGTAGTTCGGTGGAAAAACAGTGGGAGTTATGGTGTGTCACAATAAAACACTGTATGTTACTTCTGCATAGGTATTTTGATATGTTATGTCAAAAGTAATTTGGAGACTAACACCTATTGTAATAGAAAAAGGTACCATATATTGATGATCATTACAAGTAATTATTCAGGATTGTCATTTAAATGGCAATAAAGGAAATAACATTTTCTTTTTTAGTTTGTATTGACAGATGATGTATTGAGAACGGTGGTTGATATTTGGCATTAATTATGCACATGTGTCTTTGAGTTAGTCACTGATGCAGAAATAACATGAGGAAAGACAAATCTAAAGTGATGTGTGTGTGTGTGTGTGTGTGTGTGTGTGTGTGTGTGTGTGTGTGTGTGTGTGTGTGTGTGTGTGTGTGTGTGTGTGTGTGTGCGCGCGTGTGTGTGCGTGTGTTTGTGTGTGTGTTATTAGAATTATGTAAAATTATTGCCTGTCTATACATGCACATTTTAATATTAAAAACACATGTATTTTACTGCTCATGATCATTTTGAACTCATTACAGTTATAGTGATAACAGTAATAATAATATAATAATAACTCATAGTAACAATAATAATAATTATAATACAATAAATAATTATATTAACAACATGATTGTTTTATTAAATAATCTGATACTTTGGTAGGTATACTTTAGATGACTTTGGACTTCACTCTTTACTGAAACTTGTAACTTCCCTCTACTAGTCTATAGATTGCTATCATTATGCACACATACTGTACAGACTAATGTAATCCATCCAATCTCAACATAAAGTAATTTATTTTAAGGCGAACCCACACTTAATAAATTATTTAAAGCAACTGGGATTATAATGTGTTATTATATCAGAACAAACAAAGGCTTCTCTCTCTCTCTTTCTTGCTCTCTCTCTCTTTCCTCTATGTTGTAGGCAGGAGTTGTGTATCATCCAGTCTTCACACCCAGGGTGGGTCTGATGCTAAATAAAGAGACATTACCCGCCAACTGCTTATGATTCCAGAATAATTGGTAAGTTCCACATAGACATACATAGACAATGTTATTCAAATAGAGTCTTTGTTGGCCCTGTTTACAGGAATGTTAATTGGGGTACTGACACCCCCCAAGTGGACTCTGGTTCCTTTACTTCAGCTTGTCTTATTCTTTTTCTCCCTCTATTTCTCTATCTGTTGTTTGATTTCCTACTTCTGAATGCACTTTGTTTCATGCTCTACTTTTTACTCCAATCTCCGATAATGTTTGATTGCTGAAGTTACAGTGCTGTTCCAGGCAAGCCCACAGCCAGTCTGCTGAACTAATGCATTGTTCACTGATGAACTACACATGATTGCTGAGAAATGATGACAAGAAAGTGTATTCAAACAACTTGGTTTGATTGATGATTCTCATATATGATCATAATTCAATTGAATATAACTATAAAATGTGTAAAAAACAAAGAAAAAAAAACAACAATCCATGATAAATGTGTTTCTGGAACATAAAGCAGATGGCGTTTTCATTATGTGTGTTCAAGACATTTCTAAATGTTTAATTAATTCACAATGAAGAAAATCTAATCAATACTAATATAAACAGTTGTTTAAATAATAAAATCAATCCATTGGGGTGAAGTTAGAACATTTTGCATTTGATAGTTTTATATCTTATTTTATTAATTTCCAAAAATGACAACTTGTGGCCTCAAAATAAAATACACACACTGTAAGTACACAAATGTGATTTATTCATACCTTTTAAACTGTTTCAGAAAACTTAATGTTTGCACTTGCTTACATTAATACAACATGAAATCGCTCTCCAACATACACAATGGAACACTGGTAGAGCCTGCATTGGAGTACAGACAGCATGTATTTTCAGTTAGGGAGCGTGTTTCAGAGCATGAGCTAAAGAGAGTGAGGTGTGCGGTTGAGCAGATAAAGAACAGTTCATATTCTCTCATCTCCTCTCCATTTGCCTCAGAGCCGTAGATGTATCGGTTGTTAAGGATAGCAGAGAGAAGGACGAGACATAATGTCATCCATCATGTCATCATCCCTAACCCCAAACCATGATTTCCTTTCGACAGTAACGTCAGTACAGGTGGGCACACCTCCGCACTGCCGTGCCACAGGAGTCGGTGGGCGGGCAGGTGGGGGCACACAGGGAACCACATGGAGCACGGCAGGAAGCCAGACAGGAAGCAGGAAGTGAAGAGAGGAAGCCGCAGGGTGAAGGTGTGAAGCGGAGGAGTACTTGTCGGCCATGTTGTGCCAGTGAGAGCTGTACTCAGTCAGACAAAGGGAGAAAGAGATGAGGGAACATGACGCTCAGGCAGTCAAGCAGTCACCTCATACACCTCATGGGACCGGCAGAAATAAACAGACACACTGTCCCAATTACGGTAACCCCACAAACAAAGGAAGAAGTTCTGCTACAATGGGGACAGATAGATCTCACCTCTTTCCCTCCCTATCTGTGCCTCCCCAGCACCAACCCGGCGAGACACAGCCCCCCCCCAAACACTACCACCATCCTGCCATCAGATAAGAGGCGCTCAGACGCACCGCAGCCCCTCTGGAAGCGCAAGGTGTCACTTATGAAAGCATCTCTCCCTGCTGAATATGCTAACGTGGATGAAAGGATGGCAAAACTTGGGGTTCATACGCAGCGCAATGATTTCGTCGTCTTTTTCTTCCTCTGCTTCTTGCCTCCTCTGCTCTTTTATTTGTTTCAAGTGCAGCTGTCTCCTCTATGGGCTTCTAGGCCCAAAACCCAGCCCTGGATCCTGCACTATCCTAAACATACGAAGGGCTCATTCAAACCCTCCAGTGTAGTGGCGTATAGACACTTTTTTGTTCCTGTATAGACAACAATTTGATATTGCTTTAAAGCTATACATCTGTTGTACCAGTATAATCTCAATGGGAAGAATTAGCATAAATACTAACACATTAGCTAACTCTGACTTGAAGTTTTACCCTTACACAAAAGCCAAGCTGTATTTCATGTACCTACCATGCTGAGTATATCCAGAGGCATGCAGTGATGGACACAAAGGGGATCTTTTCAAAAAAATGTAACATTCTATTGACTTTATAATAAAATAGTTTTTCAGTTTTTTTGTCTCTCAGCTTTTTGAATTCAGTTTGCAAGTGTCAGAATTATTACCAGAGAAGTCATCAGAGGGAATGAAACTGAACCTCTCCTGTCTCTGTGTGTTTAAGCCATGTATTTGACGATGTCCAAACGCGAAGATCCTGTCCTGTTGCCGCTTGTAACACTTAATTGATTGCTGCCAGTTAGCATTTGGCTTCCCTTAAACAGAAAAATGAAACAAATTAGCCAATTAACGTTGAGCTATGGGTAGTCTGCACAAGAGTACACCCCTCAAGGGATGACAGTTATGATTTGGCTACACACCTATCATATTACCTCGAAATATAAATGTTATTGAAAGAAACTTCACATTAAACACTTTTCTTAGTCGTCCATGGGGGTTAGAGAATTCGACATGTGACTTAAATGTCCATACGGACATGGTTCTCTTGCAAAGTTTAATAAAACTTGGAGTCCATTTTTTGCACATGTTGAAGGATTGATTTTGAGTAGTCACCCTGATTGTCTACAAATTGTGAGGTTTTTTTGTATGAATTTGTAACATTCTGGGATGTTTTTTATTCATCTCTATGTAAGTGAACATATTGGGCTTTTTTAGCAGTGGGTGACCATTTTGTGTTTTTGTTTTGTTCTGTGTATTTGTTCTTGTTTTTTATTTGTTTATTTTGCATTTATGTATTTTAATTTTATTGGTTTTTATTTTTTTACCACTTGTTGTACTTGACACTGTTTTGACTACTGAAATGTTACCTCCGGTTTTTGTTTTGTCACTGAAAAATCAATAAACAAATGTTTAAAAAAAAATGTTCATACTGGGGCATGATTATATGCCTTGTGCATTTGGCCTGAGATTATGTTACTTTTTAAATTTAATTGCCATGAAATTAAGATTAAAAAGAAAAAATAAGGTTATTGAATAAAGCAATTAAAGTGAATAATGTTAGCAAACATTGAGCCACGTAACTTTAGACCTGTGGTGGACAACTAGAAACATGCTGTTGGTACTGTTGCTTTGTTGCTGTAACACTTTGGGTTTTAGAAAGGCGCATTGTAAATAAAATGTATTATTATTATTATTATTATTATTATTATTACGCCTGTTTGAGCAAGTTGGTAGCAAGTTGATAACATAAGAAGAAGGACATTACTGACTTTCAACTAATAGAGTAAATACAAAGCCTGCTTCCTAATTTAATATGGACACACACAAACCAGTAGCCATGTTTAGTTTTATTACATAATTTTGTTTTACAGTATATTGAACCCGATCATTTAGGGTAGTTGTCTTTAGTAGTTTTCACTGTATTATACTGTACACTAACAATAGGAGATTTGATTATGTTGAAGTTTAAATGGTTTTGGATTTCCAAAATGTGGTAACAGACAAAGTATACTAGTGGTATGTATACAATGAGGTTGCTTGGCCATGCTGTGTAGGTGCTGTCACATAATTGTTTGTTACATGCATTATGCTTTATAGACTTCAGCAGACCGATTTAGACTCTAGTTTTATGATGAAACAACCCTGAGGAGGAATTTATCCAACCACAGTGTGACTGATCTTCTAGTTGTCTCGCCCTTACAGTGGCCTATGTACGTTATGAGTAATGGCTTGTAGAGCAAACAACCCAATTATCACAACACAGGTTGTATAATGCATTCTTTTTTTCATCCTGGCTGCTCTACCTTAGTGATGTTACCCACACACCACTGCAGAGTATATCACACGTTCCAAATTCAAAATGGAGGTGGGCCTAAACGCATATACGTCACCGTGGCAATGTGTTTGGAAACGTGCACGCTTGTCTGTTGTCAGAGGGACGTGGATGAATTAGCAAACCTTCTTCAGGTGCCAGTCTGAGAGACCGTCATTCGACTGGCCATTAAAATAAGGCAATATGGTACTGCTGATCTTGCCTCACATTTCCCTGCTTGGCTTCCTTTATCCCGATTCCACCATCCATCTGTCGCTCTGCACATTTCTCATGTTTGCAGGTATGTTTACTTCCCCCTCCTCGTTCCTTCCTTCTCAACAACAAGCAAGCAGAACCTCCCCTCTTTCTACTCATAGGAAACCTGCGATGTTACACGGTGTGCTTAACGCATTTCTAATGAGGAGCCGCTGTTTAGCTGGAAGACAGAGCCAGATTAGTCATTGTATAACTGCTAGGGAAATCACATTCTCACAGGTATACCATGCATCATCCCAGACGCCCCAGACATCCACATCCCTGTCCCTGGGCACGGCAGTCCCTGCCCACATGCCTGCAAAAAATGAAATAGCTCTTTATAATTCAACGAAGACTGATTAGCATAGTTTTGCTGATGTCATAAAATAAGAAGCAGGCTCCGGTTGGGTGGCCTGTAAAGAAACAATGCCGAAACGATTTGAGGAGAAAGGATCGGTATTTTGGAAGCTCTAGTTCATAGATTACAGTTTGATAGATGGCATTGTTTTGAAATAACCTTATTTTTTGTCCCTGTACATGCTGTCAACCACTTATCCTGTGTCAGGCCTGAACAGGAGAGAACTTTGCCATTGATTATAGCCCTTTGATAACTATATACCTATATGTTATATATATATATAACAATATATATATTGTTTTATATTCAGCCAGATCTGTGTCTCAATTGCATTTTCATCACTCTAATTTTGTTAAGGAAACAAGTGGAACAGTGCAGCATTTAGGACACACAACATTAACATTTCCTTTCCTCCTTCAGTATCTCGTGTAAGAATACCTTTTGATCTGTTTTGTTGCATTGTCCACCATGGGGTCACTCTCTGTACTGGAACGGACAGAACTTCTCTCTTGCTCTATGTGCTCCCCTAACAGTCGACTGATTGCATAATGAGATCTAGTGAAGATAAAAGTGAACATGGAGGAGATGGTTCAAGTATGTCTTAATTGCGATGGGAAAGTGTCGAAATTTTCACCCCTACAGCAAATTGCTTCTTCCACACCTCATCATCCAACAAAGAGCTAAATGCTGAGTGCCAGGGAGGACACGGATTGGACGATAGATTCACTTTGAATAAATTCAACTGTCAGATAATGACAGTTGTTTCTCTGATAACATTTGTTTGTTTCATTTGTTGTTTGCTTTTGTTCTTTTTTGCGTGCCATCAACTTTTTACTTTGTTTAAGCCAAGGTATTGTAGTTGAAATCTAATAGCAAAATAATATTAATTATTTTTGGCTAATATTTCTATATTTTAAATTATTATTTATTTATTACAGTCGGTGTAATAATTATATATACTGTATATACACATTGAAAATACCTTCCAGTAGTGTACCAATACAATGTCAAATTTGAATATGCTAAATAATAAAATGATTTTTTAGTGTTTCAAAAATAATTTAACTAAGCCTCGATTCATATATTTAACATCTTCAAAAGCTTTGCTTGAACCAAAGTGTGAGTGTTGGCCCCTCCCGTTGACGTTACATATCATTTGCAATTGATATTCACAGACAAACTGTGTTATTCTTTGTTTTTCTCCTTTTTTTGCATTTAAACCTGAGATAGTATTATCCACAAATGAGACCAGTGACCTATAAAATGAGGTATGGCTAGTCCAGTCTCCATCTATGGCAGATCACTCTTAGCACTGTCCTACTGATACACATTCCTAATTTGATTGGCATATTCTATTTATTACCATGCGACCGTCTCTTTGCTGTTATTTGCTTTCAGATTATCCAATAAGAAATGAGGTGAAGCATAGATATCCATGTTGCAGTGATGTCACTGATGCAGATTGAATAACCAAAATGCTGTTTACCATGTCGACCTGACCGGGGGTAGAAAAGATCGGCTCGGTGGGAAGATGTGGGAAGGAAACAATTTAAGAGAAGGTTGAATTTAAATTTTTAACCGTGGGGTTTTCCCTGGGTGTCAACTAATTTGGTTGAAATGAGTGGGAGATGGTGGGACATGTTGGAGGGTAGTGGACAGAGTAATAATGTTAGAGAGCTGGCTTGTCCCTCTAGATGCCAATGGCTCACAGGAAGTCAATGCAGCACAACCTTTTCTCTCAGAGGACAGGCCTGCAGTTGATACAGATTTCAGAGTTATTTTTGTTTGTTCAGAATAAAGTAGGTTATAGCACATTTTAGGTTAAATACAGACTGAAGTTTAGCTAAATATTAACCACCAAACAATATCCTATTGTGTTAGCTTGTGGTAGAGGGGAGTTTTGTGGGGTCACAGGGCAGCAGGATCTACTACAGCCCCAACCAAGACGTCCGTTCAACACCTGTCCCTGATCGGTAACATCCCTTAGAGATACATTTCAAGAAGAATGAAAGTGGGAAAGGAAAGAAATCAACAACATTTATCTGAGGCTGCTTCGGTCCTGCTACATTCTAATCAACGTCTGCTTGCTCTAATTTATGAAACGTAATTCTGCCCTCCACTGGTATGAAAAAGGTGCACACACTCCGGAGCACACACACAGTTCCTGCCTTGCCCTATTGAAAATAGTGTTTTTTCGTACTGCTAAATTATCAAATTTGAACAAGAAAAAAAAGTAGTGCCAGTAAAACTAAAATAACTGTTATCTACAATTTTGCTTGTTCTGCTGTGGAATATATAATTACAACTCAATCACCTCATCAATCATCATAACATGCTAAATACCAATGTTAAAAGTAGAAACACAAGTACTTTCAGTAAGTTTAGCTATCATCACCTTCATATATATTTATAATTGATGTTTGCAAAATAACTGCATCTTAGTCTAAACAAGTTAGTCCTCTGTCTTTTGAGATTTGATGTTGAAATAACAGTCGCTTATAGTATTTACTGTACAGCTGAAATATTATGTATGCATAAACAGACTGCATCCAAAAGAAAGCAAATGGTCATCGAACATAAACATCTTTGTTGTCCTCTACAGTGATCTTAATGTAGGGCTGTGGATATCTCTGTCCATACATGTCACATACAATATTTCATACACTGGCAATAATATCACACACTGCACTGGCTTCATTTTTGCAAAACATTGATGAAACATACTTTCAAAATTACACTGCTCAGCCAGATGGTGGCGCAATGACTAGATCATTTAATTGGAAACTTTGCGAGGCCATGCCCATCACCCTGTTTCCAGCTCACAAGGAACACATTCCCCTCAGGGACCGATAAGATCCACCATGATGGATTTTCTTCCTTTTTTGAAGAATGTGTAAAACACTTAAAACACCAGTCCTCTGACTCCAAATTCCTGGTTTGCATGAAATCTGATATCTGGCATCAAGAGACAAATGTCTTTCAATTCAGTCTCTCTAACATTAGTATCAAATATAAATATGTGTAAAA
Source organism: Umbra pygmaea (assembly GCA_016801145.1). Taxonomy (NCBI): domain Eukaryota; kingdom Metazoa; phylum Chordata; class Actinopteri; order Esociformes; family Umbridae; genus Umbra; species Umbra pygmaea. Next base: position 12 of record JACXGM010005546.1, on the reverse strand, counting down.
TCTCATTTTTTT
>JACXGM010005545.1:0-29022 GCA_016801145.1 Umbra pygmaea | reverse complement strand
AGTCAGTGAACATTTTTTCTGCCGGAGACGCTAGATTGGAAGGTTGTCATTGACGACGATAACAAAACCCATGATCCCACGCAACCTCCCGACGTCATCCAAGTACATCTTTTGCTATTGTTTTGATTGAGAGCCCCCTGGTGGCCAAAAATTACATATTGCACGTTTAAATAATTGACTTAAAAATCACGACAGACTTATTTTGTGCTCCACACAGACCTATTTGCAACCATGTTCTTAATTGAAACATTTTTAAAAATCGCTAGTTTGCTAAGCAAATGTTACATTGCTGATTTGAACAACAGTCCTGCATTTCAATGACTAGCCGTGAATGGACACCATGCATGTCTATAGTTTTAACTAAACTACATTAGCAGCGGATTTCGTTTGATATCTTGAGAAAGTTAGTGATCAACACTTGTCGTCTCTGGTGATGTAGGAGCCAGCGAGCAACGATGTATGATAACGTAACTGTAACCAAGTGGTGTCTCATTTCATAGGGGTATGTTTTCATCCCTATCCCTTACCACTCGGTTTCCAGGGACAAGGGCTATGGTTAAGACGAAGGGGTAGGGGAAGGGTAAGACAGAGAAATGGGATTTACCCTTAGTCAATCCAGGGATATTTGGTGACGTGAGACAAGTGTTTCCAGAGGAGGTCTTCCAAAGTGTCCTGAAATGTTATGGCATCACTTTGATTCAGGGAGACTGAGGTCTGAACTTCAAGTCCTGAATTCAGATCAGGACTTGCAGGGTAACAGGGGAAAGCTGTGTGTTTACTTGGTGTTCCAAGATATGGAGTTGGACAGTGCAATTCCTCAGCTTTACCAACTATTCTCATTAGTGGCAACAATTGGATCTACATCTGCAGGTGTACAAAGGAGCTTCTCGTGTTTAAAGCAAAGTCCTACACCCGTAACACGATGGGCCAAGACTGTTTAAGCAGCCTAGCTCTGCTGGCCCTTGAGAGGACACTGGTCAAGTCACTGGAATAGATGCCTAGTTGGTACGACAGGGTCACAGAGCACTTTCTTGAAAAGGAACGTAGGGCAGAATTTAATTTTAAATAAATGGAGCGAAAATGAGCTTCCACTCTTTGAAAGACCATCAGTTGCCACTGATACCTCAAACTTTTGTCTCCCCGTTCTGGCAGTGAGAGTAATTACACAAACACTGTCAACGTGAGTTTGACATATGCCTACACAGATCGCTTTCTTTAGACTGTAATCCGTCATCTGAACGCCAAGTTGCTTTTTCATCTGGAGCATCAGAATATTTTCTTAGATGCTTCTTGGGTTTTTCTGCAGAATTCAGCATTCTCCTAGTTCCTGTAAGAGTAGCTTCTCTTTCCTTCACAACGGTTGCTCGCCTCTTCCACTCTGGTAAACCAATCATTGCTGGGTGAGGTAAAACGCATCACTACTGGTGCTCCAGTGCGAGAATGTCGCACCAGACACCAATTATAAAAACACTGTTTACTGCCAAATACAGAGCGATTGACCTGATAGGCTTAATCAGCATTATGTGAACTGGTTTGGCAAGGGCTGGAATGTAACCGACGTTTGTTTATATGTAAGAGTTCCGCACTCCAGCTTTAAGAGACATCACTCAGTAATTTTCTTGATTTATGGTCCCGTTTGTTGTGTTAAGGTCAGAGCCCAATAGTGGAGATTCTTTATGGAATTACAGGGACTGGTTCCTCATTTACTTCACTTGACCTTTCCAAAGAGATAGTACTGTTATGCTGTGCATTTCACACAATGCATGTACAGTATGAACCTGATCAGTGTGGTACAATAGATAGGGGTTAATACCTCTGAATAATGAATTGTAACACTTCCCTCAAAGATATGTGAAAAATACCTTACAAGCTAGAATTAAAGGTGCTATATGTAATACATGTACTGTAATAAATCAAAAAATGACGCCAATGCCTCATCATATATTAACGAACCATGTTAAGCTGAAATACTATATTTTCTGAAAACAATGCTAATGTCAGTATTTTTTCTTTTGGAAAAGTACGTTCTGTTATCAACTGCCCATTTTGACAGCACGAACGGATTGCCAAACATACCTGTAAAAACGCAAACCCAGCGCGCTACAGACATGGAAGCAGCAAACGAACGAGATCATAGAGATTCTACACAACCTAAAAAAACTCAGCATGTTTCTAAACGGTTCCGTGACCATAGACGTAGTAAAACACGGTTCGCTTGTCATGATTGTGTTGATCTTGTTCGTCACGTTAGTTTCGATTCTGGGGAGGAGGTGGTGGAGGGATACAACTCAGGTATTTTGAATTTGAACTGTAGTACCCATTTTTTTAACGCTGGCTGTCCGTTTTACATATAGCACCTTTAATAAACAAAAAGCACTGGGATTTTAATACCCCAAAAATATTATGAATACGTCCACAATTAGCAATACTAGCAATAATGTGTACCTCCTATACAGACAGATTATTTGGCATGAATATATAATCTGTGATATTCATTTCCCCTCTCAAATCAGAAAGAGGAAGGAATGTTCTCCAAACCATGGTGACCTTACAACACCCTGTCACCAATTCTTAGAATTTATTTCGGTTGTTTTTACAGACCAGGGATGATATGCAAGCCTCCTAGCTGTGCTCAGCCGGGCAAACAATGCCACGACGGGTTCTGTCAGAAGGTGGCATTCACATGCACAAATAAAATGCCATGTTCTGTGGTGTCACAATTCCCCCTGTTGTCCTTTTATTTTGTCCTGTGTCGATAAAAGAAATGTGTAAATGCAAGTTCTCAAAGTGTTTAGAACAGAGCGATAAAGTGGGTTGGTTTCACATTAGCCTGGTGACTAATCGAAGTAGAAAAAGGCTGTGTTTTATGTAGGCCCTGTGCTGGCCCGTGAATGCAGAGAAAAGGGCAGTGTTTTATGTAGGACCTGTGCTGGCCCATGTATGCAGAGGAAAGGGCAGTGTTTTATGTCGGACCTGTGCTGGCCCATGTATGCAGAGAAAAGGGCAGTGTTTTATGTAGGACCTGTGCTGGCCCATGTATGCAGAGAAAAGGGCAGTGTTTTATGTAGGACCTGTGCTGGCCTATGTATGCAGAGAAAAGGGCAGTGTTTTATGTAGGACCTGTGCTGGCCCATGTATGCAGAGAAAAGGGCAGTGTTTTATGTAGGACCTGTGCTGGCCCATGTATGCAGTGAAAAGGGCAGTGTTTTATGTAGGACATGTGCTGGCCCATGTACAGTATGCAGAGAAAATGGGACCATTGTATGTAGTACCTGTGCTGGCCCATGTACGCAGAGCAGAGCAATCTTTGTGAAAACACACCTTTGCAAGGAAACACACACTCTTAAAGTCTTGATGTTTTTAAATCATTTTTGGTCCACATTGTTTTTCACTTTTCACTTTTAGAAGTTTTATTTGCAAATCCTGTTGATCAATAACATTGTGACAGAACAAAATAAATTTTCATAGCGTATTGCACGCAGAGTAGGCTTACATGAGAATCAATTAATTCAATTGTTTAGACGCAATGTTCTACCTTTGCCAGTGATAAGTTGTGTCTAGATATATACATGCCTACATTTAAAAAATTAAAACTTTTCAAAAACCTTATGGTTTGATGTAGTGACCCTATTTGCACCTGTTTTATTGCTTTAGTCCCTATCATTTGTACATTTTATTGACAAACTAAAGCAAAGTTGACTTATGTGAATTTGGTTCAGCTTTGGTTCAGCTTTGGGTCTTTGCCCTGGACTGTTCTGCACATAGGTCATAGTACATTCCAGCAGTCCATTAGAGGCTTAAAGCCTTTTTGACATCACATGGGTGCGTGGGGGAAGATCAGACAGAAAACAATAAAAGAGATGACCAGGCTTGAGGACATAAATAGTATTCAACATGTTTTTAGACAACAAATCGTTGTTTTGTCTAGCTTTACATGATTGTCAAGTCCTGTATTTTGAGAATATGGATGTAACATCTAGATCTCATCTGAAACATCTATCCAGACGTTGGCCTCCTCCGTGGCAACGTTTCTTTGTGTCTTAGTTGCTGGAATGGCAGCCTAGCCACAGTGTGTTAAAATGGATGGAACATCGTTAGAGAAGGTGTTTCGTCAGTGTGACGGCTTGAAAAGGTCAGGGCCACAGAGAGATGGATGTTAAGTCTAGGTGCTTATATACAAGCGGTAAATCGTGCCCGTGCTTGATTTATTCTGATTGGCTCCAGCTGTTTCTCAGACACTCGTCCAGTGACCATAGAAACACTATGCAGTGTTAATTGACGGTAAGCTAGTGTGTTGGCGAAACATCAACAATGCTTTCCTCCATGCCTGGACCCGCCTTGTTCACAATGAAATCTCAATTTTACAGTGACGATTAAGCCCTATGCTTAATAAATTTTCCCCTGTTACCCAGAAACAAGAGTTTGGTGTAGAAGTCTAAACTCCCAAATCTAGACCACACATGCACCCTGGTAATGGGGCTCTGAGACCTGGAATATCTGACTGTCTGTGCCCGTCCTATCTGACTCCCCCTATGTATGATTCCCTAGCTTCTGTTACCGATGTCCTGATGAACTACTAAAAATAGCGGAAAAAATATTTTTAAACACTGTCTCTACACTCTAAAAACAAATGGTGCTAAATAGCACCAAAAGTGGTTCATTGGCTTGTAATCATAGGGGAACGACTTTAAGTGCTATAGCACTTATCTTTAAAAATTGTGCTATGTAGAACCATAAGAGGTGCCATACAGAACCTCAACCACCCCTCATAGAACCGCTGAAGAACCGCTGAAGAACCAAACTGGGCTTAACAGGTTCTTTAAATGGTAGTGATGCTATATAGCACCATAAACACTGCAAAGAACCCCTGAAGAACCATTTGTTTTTTCGAGTGTATTCATCAACAATTAGGAATGTATTGCTATTAATAGGGGTTAGTTGGTTATTGAAAGATTGAAGCAAACGAGTGAACATTGTAGTGTTCATGGATTTGTTGTTTTGGTTTGGGATAGGGTATCACAATTTGGGTGTCTATCGCTACCGGTAGTTCAGAATTGGTTAAGATGTCTGCAAACATTGATATCACGGCCAGGGCTGATGATTCCAGGTACTTTTGTGACTAGTTATATGATATCAAGCAGTAGGTAGAGTGAAATGTTTATGACTGGTAGAGGTAATCATTTACTGGTATGTGGACACCCCTACTAATGTTAAAGGAGGGTTAATGGTCCGAGGCTGTTTTTCAGGGTTTGGACTAGGCCCTTAGTAACATTGAAGGGTCATCTTAATGCTACAGGATACACATTAAAGACAGTTGGGTGATTCCCAGATTGTGACAACAGTTTGGAGTCTTTCTTGTTCCAGCATGACTGTGCCCCTGTGCATAAAGTGGGATCAATAAAGACATGGATTGACAAGTTTGGTGTGGAGGATCTCAAGTGGCTCACACAGAGCCCTGACCTCAACCTCACTGAACACCTTTGGGATGAATTGGAACAGCGATTGTGAATCAGGCCCAAAATCAATGGCTAACCTTACAAATGTTATTTTGTCTAAATGGGCACAAATTCCCACAGATACACTCCAAAACTTTTTTACTATTATAGCCGCAAAGTGCGGGGGGGGGCAACTCCATATTAATGCCCATTATTTTAAGACGGGATGTCCAACAAACTCATACAGGTGTGATGGTCAGCTGTCCACATACTCTTTTTTTTCCCCAATGGTGCTATGCATTGATATTGTTCTAAGTTTTTGCAGGTCACACAAGAGATATGCATTGATAGACATAATTGTTTAAGCTGCATAGAAAAACAGTGAAAGGTTTGTGACAACAGGATTGTATCTCTACTCTAAAAGGGATATTGTATTGTGTGATGTCTCAGATGTATTTTGAAGACTGCTGGTATATTTATGTGAGCACTTTCATCCAATTTGTGTTGGTACACAGTAAGTGCTCGAGCTGCGGGCTGCTCCGCATAGACCCCTTGTTGGTTGGAGATCAGAAGAGATCAGATTATTAGAAGATGTACAATTTTTACCACGCAACACAAATTGATCAGCTGAAATCTATATGTCGCATCTCACAATCAATGCTTCTTAGATTATCAGTGAGCGATTATTTATTTGCTTGGGCTGTATTCCACACATTTCCACATGTGTATAATGTGTGTAATTTTCAAAACAGGGTTAGACCCTTGGTGCCACTTAACAAACCTCTCAGAGTTGTGATAACCTTGGTGTGAATACCCTGGGATAAAGTTAGTGTATATTGTGCTTTTTGTGGGTGGCTTGTGTTTTGTCTATAGTAATGCAAAATATGTCAAATTTTAGGAACATTTCATGAGGGGAAATAATACGGTAGTTTTTTAACATGTACAAAACAGTATTATATTCTCAAGTACAAAATGGAATCTGATAACTTCATATTTATTAGTGTAGGATCTGATGCCTGTGTTACTCTGCCAGCCACACCAGCTATCTATATTGTACTTGGAAAAGGGACTATCTTTAGAAGTCAATAAATATTCATGACAGCTTTTGAGTCCTCTGATCACTTGGATCTAACAACAGATTTAGACTTGTCGAAAGCTATACACTTTTGCCTCGGCTCAAGTTTTCTCCCCTCATAACTGATTCAAACAAAGTTAAATTGCAAATATGAACGCAAGTATGATTGATGTCGAGGGATTTGAAGGATTGCAGATCAGCAGAAAACCCTGAGCTCTACAAATCTTGACTCCGCAATCTTGAAATGGAAATATCTCTGAGGTCTGGTATCCTCGCATCAATGTAACTATTAAAGCTGATCAAAGGGCTGTCAACACATTTTACTTTTATGGTTATTTATTTTTTACTTAGAGAGGTTGGGTTTCATGATGACTTGTTATGTCTGCAATGTAACTTGAAGCACCCGTACGCTGTGTATTTCAGTTATGACACAAAACGATATCACTACATTTAAAAAGAAAGATGATTTAATTGGCTTTCGGCTGGTCAGTATAATATATTTCCATTTACTTAAAAGGAAATAATTGGAATTACTGACTCATTTTTACTGGAACAATCCTTACTGCTGTAACTTTAAGCATAATGTAGAGGATCAATGGTGCATATTATACATAGAATAAAACATATTCAGTCTGTCATGGTGGCACTTGAAGATTTCTCTTAATGCAGTAACCTGAACTGCTCTTTTGATTCAGTGACCCAAGCACACCCACATTATGTCAGCCTAAGCAGTGTAATGCCAATGTTAACAATATAGTTACTGGATAAGCAATAACATTGAATTAGTTCTGTTGGACCATATTACATTCACTCACTGGTCACTTCAATAGGTACACCTGGTCAAATGCTTGTTCATGTAAATATCTATTTAGCCAATCACATTGCAGCAAGTCAATGCATTTTGGCACGTCAACATGGTCAAGACGATCTGCTGAAGTTCAAACCGAGCATCAGAATGGGGAAGAAATGTGATTTATGTGGCTTTGAATGTGGCATGGTTTTTGGTTCCAGACGGGCTGGTTTGACTATTTCAGAAAGTACTGATCTACTGGGATTTCCCATCACAACCATCATTAGGGTTTACAGAGTATGGCCTGAAAAAGCGAAAATATCCAGTGAGAGGCAGTTCTCGGCAGAAATGCCTTGCTGATGACAGAGGATAATGGCCAGACTGCTTCTAGCTGTTTGAAAGGCAATAGTATCTCAAGTAATAATACATTCAACTTATATAGCGCTTTTCAAGGTAACCACAGCGCTTCACACAGTGAGGGGGAAAGCCCACCTCATCCACCACCAATGTGTAGCACCCACTTTGGTGATTCACAGCAGCCATTTTGCGCCAGAACGCTCACCACACATCAGCTATCAGGTGGAGAGATGAGTAGTTATATATGTCAATTAGGAAGGAGGGGGATTATTAGGTGGCCATGATTGAAGTGAGGCCTGGTTGGGAATTTGGCCATGACACCGGGGTTAACACATTATTATTATTATTATTATTATTAATATTATTAACATTATCTCAAGTAACCCCCTGTTACAAACAAGGTATGCAGAAGAACAACTCTGAAAACACAACAGGTCGAACCTTGAAGCAGATGAACTACAGCAGCAGAAGACCACACCAAGTGCCACTTCTGTCAGCTAAGAACAGGAAACTGAGGCTACAATTTAAACAAGCCCACCAAAACTGGACAATAGAAAATTAAAAGAAACATTGTTCTGATGAGTCTTGATGTCTGCTGTGACATTCAGATGGTAGGGTCAGACTTTGGTGTGAACAACATGAAAGAATGGGTCCATCCTGCCTTGTATCATCATTTCAGGCTGGTGGTGGTGGTGTAATGGTGTGGGGGATATTTTGTTGCCACACTGGGCCGCTTAGTTCCAACTGAGCATTGTTTAAATGCCACCGCTATTATCTAATGGCTACATCCGGCAAGATAACGTGCCATGTGTCACAAAGCTCACATCATCGCAAACTGGTTTCATAAATATGACAATGAGTACACTGTACTCAAAATGGCTTCCACAGTCACCAGATCTCATTCCAATCAAGCACCTTTTTGGTGAATTTGGGGGAAGTAACGATTTGGTGGAAGGAATGCAGCATGAAATCTGCAGCAACTGCGTGATGCGATAATGTTAATATGGACCAAAATCTCTGAGGAATGTTTCCAGGACCTTGTTGAATCTATTACATGAAGCATTAAGGCAGTTCTGAAGGCAAAAACCCGGTACTAGCAAGGTGTACCTAATGAAGTGACTGTGTTTCTATGTGAAGGATCACTGTGCTCTCTAGCAGTTAAGAAATTATTTATTTGTTGATTGCCCAAACCATTGTCTTCTTGCTAGCTTGAGGGATGCATCTCCCTTGCTCATTGTTCAAAAGTTACGCTATATATGAAGAAAACAAATGTCTGCAACTCAGAAATGCGCTCCTGTGTAATTCTAATAAGAACGCACAGACATGTTCATGTATTTTGACTTTTCTGTCCAGCACCAACATAAGTGGATGTGCAATATTCTTTATATCTATCACTCAAAAGTTACACTCCCCAGTTCTTCGTTTGTGTTCTTTGCAACATCCCAATGAAATTTAGAGAAGCAGATTTGCTACAGCAAGAAGCGGTGTGAAGAAACACTGTAAACTGCATTCGTGTCTGCTTTTGTTTTTAATGTTGATAAATTTGCTTGCCGACAAAGTGCAAATCAACAGCATCGAATTGAGGACGGCCACAAGGATTTAATTGCATAAAAGCAGGCAGTCCTTGTAGGGGGAAGGGTGGGTAAAGGGGAAAGAAAATAGTCTGGACTCGAGTCTGATATCTGCATAATAATTGCATGCCAGCAGAGTGGATTTGGCCACTAAGGCTCTTGCAGGAAGCAAAGAGAAAGAAAATCGAGCGCTGACGAAAGCCCAGCGTGCTGATGCATCACAGACTGCCGAACCCGCTCGCTCTCTTCTCCGATCTAAAGTTGGACGTTCGAAGTCAGACAGTGTTAAAAACACGGCAAACATGTCAACGTGTTTACGAGATGATATACATTTTTTATGCAGTCACTTTTCAGCAACACATTTTTTCCTCAGAGGTTCTCTTGAAACACTTCTACTTGCAATGACATGAACGGAATCAAGACTTGATTTTTCCAAGTTTCTCTTCGTCTGCATTCTGACATTAACTGGCCCTGCATCTATCTGCTGATGACTCCCCATGTAATCTATGTGTCAGTTGGTTTGATGACGTGGATCCCTGGGTCTTGTTCTGCCACGGGGGTCTAAGTATGCAAGGCTTAGAAAGATCAGAAAATGGACACCCACTGCCTGTCACACCCCCATGGTTCAGGGTACGACTCCCTCCCTCGGCCCACCTCTGCCCACTGGACTGAAATCCTCAGTTTGCATTAGCAAGGATTAGCATCATTATCCTAAAGGCTAACGCAACTAGTCTTGGGACTTTAGCCTAACCTCAGCCCGGCTCATGCCAGATCAGACAGTGGTACACACGGGGCCTGAGAGCAATCTCCCAGACTGCCTTTCTCCTTTGATTCCACCTCCCCCAGAGTCAGGCTCATAACATAACATGACCCTAGTTGAATAACTTCTACAGATGGACAGGGAAACTCTCAGACCTGATTCAAGTATGAACGCAAGTAGAGCACAGGCATAAATATATGAAGACTGTGTGTATGTGATTTGAAGTTTGGGTTGAAAATCTATATTTTATTTTTGGCACATTTGTGTTTCAAATTGTTATGGTCTGTGTTTTTGTGTTTTGTATTCTAATTTTTCCTGGATAATTCATCCCAGTCTTGGTTCAAATGTAATAGATTTTGGTAGATATGGTGGAACATGCCAACTGAATTTAGACTTGGGCCTATCCTGATATTGTTTGTCAAATGCTATATCAAGTCTGTAGAAAATCTTATGACGTTTTATTTTCTCATAGGTGAACAAAAAACAAAGTCTCCAGACCAAAATGATGCACAATTGAGTCCAAGTCTACAAAGGTAAATTGTTGTCATTTGTACTCACAGATGTTAGCATTGTTTCTCTAATTTTTTACTGTAAACTAAGTAATATGTCAACTGGATTTAAACAATTCCATAGAATGGGTTCTGCTAAAGACCCAACTTAGATGGGTGCTATAAAGCAGTTAAACTTTTACGTTTTCTACCTACAACAGAAGAAGAGCCTTCCGTTATAATCCTGGAATTCTGGAGAGGAGGAACGATCTGGATGAATGCCAGGAGGATAGCTTCGATGGCTATCCCAGCCCAGTCAGCCCCGTTTCTCCATACCAGGCCAAGACCAGCAGCTCAGAGTGGAACAGCTCCGACGACCTTGCTGGACCCTTCTCAGAACAGGATGAGCCCATTCCCCTGGTCCCCAGAGACCTCTCCCCCTACCCCCAACACCAGAGACTGGCCCCGGCCCTCCCTCCCAAGACCTACCTCCACCAAACGACAGACCAGTCTGGATTTCCAAATCACCAGCTTCAGGATCCAAAGAACGGACACGTCCCGTCCCTCCCCCACACCATGCTTCACCGGTGGATCGAGACTCCTGGTGAGCGAAAAGCCTCTTCGGATGCTAGCTCCAAGTCAGGCTCGTCAGACCAGGACCGGAATGAGCTGTCGGCCAGCGAGAGCGGTGAAGAGAGGTTCCCCAGCCCAAGGTTGGAGGATAATATGGATGACTTAGACTCCCCGGTTGCAGGGGAAATTAGTATCCCCATTGCTCTTCCTACTACCTACTTCTCAGTGGACAGCTGTATGACAGACACGTACCGGGCCAAGTACCACCAAAGGCCTGCGCTGTACATGATGACGGATGCTAAAGACAGCGAACACCGCACGTCTTCTGGTGAGAGTGACCTAGGGGAAGGGTCCCTCCCAATCCCACAGACGCATCTAGCAGCGTCCAACAAGGGCCGGATAGAACCAGGTAACTAGTGAGTTCTGTAAACACACTGAATAAAATAAGATACACAACGTGCAGCATTTTCAAAGATTACAGTTGACATTAGGATGTCAGACCATTCAAATAATTAATTTGGCCCGAATCTATAATTTCACATGAGCAATATTATAATTGTTTTGTGGTTTTAACATGTTGCATTCATTTTCTTGCCCTGATTCATTTGGCTGGGAACTTTGAGAACTAGTTAGCCCATTTCGCCACTTCATTATGAAAATCTTAAAAGCATTTTACTGCTAGTAAACACTGTATTTCACATTCTCTATTCAAGACATCCTAAACAATTTAACTAGCTAGATGGGTTCGCGATCTCTTGGATCTTTTGACGGAAAGAGTTTTGCGTAGCTTGTTTCAGAAACAAACTGTCCCGAAATAAAAGGAATTGTGCTCAGAAATCTGTCAGGATGCAGGTGCTTTGTGAACTCTCGTTAGCCAGCTATCGAAAGTAGCTAGCTTGCTTTTAGTGAAACATGTACCATTTTGTATAGAGAAGTCCATCACAGGAGTGGATAACGTGTTTTTTATTTGTATTCTAATCTAACTCCCTGGTTAACTTTGTTTTGCAGGTTATATCACCAATAGAGCAAGAGCTAAATGGAATCCAGTAACACCCAAAGGACTTGATGAACATGGGTTTTTGTGATGAAGACATTACTGATGAACAGCCTGGTATGAAAGCTACAGTTCGAACAATCATCTATTTTAGCTTTTCAAACCCATATTCTGTGGCACGTTTTAGCTTGTACAGATGTCATATCTGAAGTCAAAAAGGAATCTGTTATGCCATAGAGATTGGTACCTCTCAAAGGCTGTGCTCAGTTGGTCTGAAAATTACTCTTTAGTTCTTCAGTAACCTCCTGAGTCTTTCGTGACCCCTGCAGAACATTCTTCGGAGGACTCGGTTGGGATTGTGGCCACTAAATGGAGAAAGCAGTAATCATGGATTTGCACATCGAACGCCCCAAAAATACTACTGAAAGAGGATCTAAATCTAGGACGGTTCTCAGTTGAATCAGGGACTTCCAAGATCATCCGTGGATTGAATCACTGAAGAATGTTTCACACAAAGTCAACTTTCCCCCTCAGGAGATGATCAAATAAATTATATCTATGACAATAATCAGTTACGCTTTATGCAGAAGATCTCCGGAATGCTTGTATTTCTTCCTCAAATTACGCTCCCTTCTGACTTCTATTGCAAGTGCCCCACTTTGGCTATGTAACAATGCAAGGTGTATTAAATTAGCTTAGTTGATGCATTCATGAATTCTGTATCTGTACATTAATCTGTTGTTTTTGTATGAGCACTATTTTTCAATGAATACCATGAGTCACCCCGTATGTTACAGTCTGAGGTTGAATGACAGTATAAGCTCTTTGTCTACTTCAGATTTACACATGAATACTTGTCTTTGTCGCTCCGTCCAATATAGTGTAAGTTTAGAGTTATATTTTTATTTTTTTAAGAGCTTCGAATAATGACAATGACCGGAAGGCTAAGCTAGCTATTCTCATAGAAATCCATTTATTGCACTAGCTCTGGTTAATGCAAACGCTAAATAGCAAATACTTCAAACTGCATACAAGGATGTAAAAAATATCCAAGCTTTTTATTCCAACTGCGGGGAAGTTGATTTAAGAAAAAAAGGCCTGGAGTTCCACTTCTTTGAAGAGATTCATCTCAAGTCGCTGGTGTCTGGTTTACTGTGTGTTCTAAGCTGCCTTTTACCCTGTCATTCTTAGGGTTTATTGACTAGGAACTATAAAGAAGCCAAAGGAACAACTCGAGTAGAAATATAACCATATCTGTTCTGTTCCCCTTGTTCAGTCATTTTAGGTGAAAATTGTTTACACTAATGAATACACCTGAACACCCTTTACTGTGTTTTCTCTGACTTCCCATCTCCAGTTCATTTATCAGGACATTGTCTCCTACACTCCTTTTCATGTATTATCTTTGTTTGATTTACTATGTTGCTCCTGTTACATACTGGACAGTGTGTGAATATTTATGCTGCTTGTCGTCTCCTGAAACAATGCTTCTGTAAGTTTGCTCTTCCTAACAACAACCATGCCACCTGCAATTTGTAAGACTGAGGCATTTCTGTTGGCTTTATTCTCTAGAAGTATGGGGTTGGAATTGAACAATTGTTTGTACTGTAACAATGTGTTATAATTTCGGAATGATTAAACAATATACATAGTCCCCCTTTTTGTAGGGCACTAAATGTTCAGGAAAATAATTGAAGAAAGTGAAGAACTGATGTTCATAATTTAGTTGCATATTTTTTACATGTGATGAGCGCCTAAAGTCTTGAGCCCACTGACCTCACCAGATTGATTTCTGGTAAAGCCTGTAATACAGCCATCCTCAGTTTGGTTTGAGGTATATCTGCATGTTATCTGCATAAGATATGTTTTGTCCACCATCAACAATAGTGTAAATGCATTTTCATACTTTAGGAGACTAGTTGTTTCTGAACATTACAGAATTGACTTTGATGCTACCATCACCTGTTACATCTCTGAAGACAAGTGAGCCAGTTCCAGTGGCGGCCACACGTGCCCACAACATGACACCCCCTCCACAATATGTAAGAGATGAGGTTCTGGTTCTCGGGCAGTTCATTTCGTTTCCCACCCGACTTCCGTCATCACTCTGGTACGAATCACTGCTATTCAGAAGACCGTTTTCCAGAACTGTTTAAGGAACCTGGCAAATGTTTTTTATTCAACCGCATAGTCATGGTTTGTTTTCAAAAGCAGTTTGTGAAGCCAAAAGAATAAGGAGAGGGAGAGAGGGAAAGAGGGAGGAGAGAGGGAAAGAGGGAGGAGAGAGGGAGGGAGGGAGGGAGAGAGGGAAAGGTGGGAGAGGGAGGGAGAGAGGGTCTTCAACCCGGCATTTTCATCTTGGTCAAATATGTGAAATATTTCAGAAGTTTTTTTTCCCAAGTTATTCCTTAATAAAAGAAACAGTTGAATTAGTTCCAAATGTCAGAACTCCAACATTAATCACGCCAACCTCAAATGTTTAAAAATGTGAACCAAGTATTTTGGCTTACCTAAAACAAATGTTCATGATGGATTGAGTAGTGGATGTTAGGTCAAAAAATGGAAGTGTCTTAATGAGAATTAAAAGGCCTCCTTTTCTGCAGATAGGGTTCTAGTTTGCCCCTGAGATTATCATAGCTTTGCTATGTGTGATACTGTGTAAGGTTATGTTTCTATAGTTGTTGATGTAAAAAGTCATATATTGCTCGGCAGACTTCTCTGCTTAGTACTTCAGTGCCTTTCTGTTTTCTATAACGAGACAAATAGCAGCCATCATTTGTACAATATGTAATTTTTCTTAATGCTTTTGTAACATTACATTTCCTTTTTATTGATTAACAATTGTGTAATAAACAATTTTCTCAAATAAAAGCAGTGTCCATATTCAAGCAATGAAATGAACATGATTGTAGGTTATTTTCATAAAACCACGGTGGACTTTTCATGATCATCCTGTAAAGTCCAAAGGTTTGAGCCCAGATTCAGCCGATTGTATGAGCTCTTCCTCTCCGGTCCCTCTACACAGAACTGCCTTAATTGTTCATGGAATAGATTCAACAAGGTGGTGGAAATATTCCTCTGAGATTTTGGTCCATGTTGACATTATTGCATTACGCAGTTGCTGCAGATTTGTCCATGATGCGAATCTCCCGTTACACCACATCCCAAAGATGCTCAATTGGATTGAGATCTTGTAACTGTGGAAGCCATTTCAGTTCAGTCATGTTCAAGAAACCAGTTTGAGATGATGTGAGCTTTGTGACATGGTGCATTATCCTTCTGGAAATAGCCGTTAGAAGATGGGTACACTGTGTGGTCATAAAGGGATTAACATGGTCGGCAAAAATACTCAGGTAGGCTGTGGCATTCAAACAATGCTAAATTGGTACTAAGGGGCCCAAAAGTTGCCAAGTAAATATCCCCTTCACCATTACACCACGACCCCCAGCCTGAGTCGTTGATACCATATAAACTGAATGTAGCAAATTGTAGCCTCAGATTTCTGTCCTTAGCTGACAGAAGTGGTCTTCTGCTGTAGGCCACCTGCTTCAAGGTTCAACGTGTTGTGCATTCAGAGATGCTCTTCTGCATATCTTGGTTGTAACAAGTGATTATTTTATCTACTGTTGCCTTTTTATCAGCTCGAACCAATCTGGCCATTCTCCTCTGACCTCTGCCATCAACAAGGCATTTTCACCCAGAGAACTGCCCCTCATTGGATTCTTTCTTGTTTTCTGGCCATATTATTTACACCCTAAAGATGGTTGTGTGAGAAAATTCTAGATCAGCACTTTCAGAAATACTCATTCCAACCTGTTTGGCAACATCAACCATGCTACGTTCAAAGTCACTTAAATCACCTTTCTTCACGTGGTGTAGTGGTCTATTGCAGGACAATCTAAATCATGATAGTCAATGGTTCGAGTCTGACCATTGCTTCTCTGATTTAGCTCAGAACCCCTAGCACATGGCAACGCAAATTGGCATTACGCTGCCTGGGATTGGTATAGGTAGATAATTCGGATTATCTGCTTTGCCACGTTGCTCTCCAGCGACTTGTTATGTGCAAATCGACCGCCATTAAGTTCAATCGCGTAAGTATATATGGTGAGTGTAATCATCCCACACATGATCTGACTAAATGTAGGATGAGCAGTGTGACACATCCGGCCATGTGGATGGATGAATCACGTGAGCGCCCTTCACCATCCCGCATCTGTCCTGGGCGTTACAGACAAGTACAATTGGGAGGGAACTGGTGGAAAACAATTATAGAAAATCACATTTCTACCCCATTTTGATGCTTGGTTTGAACTTTAGCAGATATTTTTGACAATTTCTACATGCCTAAATGTGTTGACTTACTGCCACGTGATTGGCTGATTAGATGTTTGCATTAATGAGCAGTTGAACAGGTGTACATGATTGGTCATGACAAATTGGGTGAGGAGAAAAACAAGGATAAACACGAAAAAAGGATATATTATGGCTATGTCTGTCCATAACAGATTGGTGTACATTCAATTAAAGAATTCCACAAAGTCCTTTTGAATTAGTGCATGGGAATCTTACACAGGAAGAGAAAACATGATTCAGGAACTGGAGAAGCTTAGCCATGAAACTAGGATTCCTTGAGTTCTGCTGCCATCTACTGTCAACCCACCAGATTTGCAGGACATCAACAAGGGGTCTTAACTTGAATCATGTACAGTATGTAAAGTATATGAACAGAATTTATACAGTATTAGTGTAAACAAATAATTGAATTGAGCATCTAAGTACAGTTAGTAATGAGTGAAACATCAATTAAACCGCATTCCAAATTATCATTCAAATTAAATAACATCAAATATTTCATTTTTCAATCAAACTCATGGATGGTATTGTGTACCCGGGCTCTTTGGATCACTGAAATCAATCTCAGACACCTGTGATAATTAGATTGCCAGGTGAGACCAATTAAAGGGAAACTACTTAAGGATGTTCCACATTATTAAGCAGGCCACAGGTTTCAAGCAATATGGGAAAGAAGAAGGATCTCTCTGCTGTGGAAAATTGTCAAAAAGTGCAATGCCTTGGACAAGGAATGAAAACATTAGATATTTCATGCATGATCATCGTACTGTGAAGCGATTTGTGGCTGATTAAGAGCACAGACGGTTTTGTTCAGATAAATGCTTAATGAGGAAGGTTGCTGCCAGACAAATTCATCGGACTAAGAGAGCAGCTGCTAAATGTCATTACAAAGCAGCAAACAGGTATTTCAAGAACCTCAAAAAAACTGTTGCTGTGGCCCCAGAAATACATGAAGACTAATTTTCAAACAGTCTTGTTTAGTGATGAGTGCCGTGCAACCCTGGATGGTCCAGATGGATGGAGTAGTGAATGGTTGGTGGATAGCCACCATGTCCCAATAAGGCTGCAACGTCAGCAAGGAGGTGGCGGAGTCATGTTTTGGGCCAGCATCATGGGGAGAGAGCTGGTAGGCCCCTTTAGGATGCCTGAAGGTGTGAAAATGACCTCGGCAAAGTATATAGAGTTTCTTCCACTTTCTTCCATGGTACAAAAAGAAGAACTGTGCCTTCCATAGCAAAATTGAAAGAAGGGGTCCTATGCTAACATTTAACTTGCCTCATTAAGATGTGTTTGATTGAAATAGCTTTTGATTTCAGTAAATATGACCTCCATATGCTGCAAATTCAACAAATGACCATTTTCAGTTCTTTACAACCTATAAAATGTTTTGAAACTCTGTTGTGCATAATAATTTGGAACAGTGCATTTATCTTTTTATTTTTTTTAAATACTGTTCATTGGGTGGTTTGTTCAATGAAATTCGACTTATACCCTAATGGTTGGTGACTTAAAAATTATACTGACTGCATTTGCATCAATTATTTAGGAAAACCAGTGTAAAATATAATTTACATAATAATTTGGAATGCGGTTTAGGTCCCAAAGTGAACAGTAAATCAGGGCTGATGGGGGTGGTGTTACCTTTGGATTTGAGTCCAGTGTGCTGTCATTGTGGGGCTGATGGAGGAGAGTGGGCGTTACCACTGACAGTTTGTGTTCAGCAGGGTAACAGCGGCAGGGAAGAAGTTGTTCCACATTCTGCTTCTCCTGCCACCCAGGCTTCTGTACTGCCTCCCAGAGGGGAGGAGGGCAAACAGTCCATGGCTGGGGCAGAAGGGATACCTGATGATCCTCTGTGCCCTCAGCAGACACCGCTTGCACTAGATTTCCTCAACGTAGGGGAGCTGGGCACTGATGATGAACTGGGTAGTTTTCACCACCCATTTCAGGGCCTTCTGAAATGAGCTGGATTGATACAAGTTGACCAGGATCTGATGAGAGATATGTGCTTTCTTTAACCTCCTCAGAAACTAGTTGCTGCTGTGTGTTCGGGGTCCAACAGAGGTCCTCAGAAATGTCTCTGGAACTCTACTGGAGGGATGAAAAACGATTCTTCCAAAATAATCCTCTGCTAGATATACCCTGCTCAAAAAAATAAAGAGAACACTAAGATAACACATCCTAGATCTGAATGAATGAACTAATCGTATGAAATACTTTCGTCTTTACATAGTTGAATTTGCTGAAAACAAAATCACACAAAAATGATTAATGGAAATCAAATCAACCCTTGGAGGTCTGGATATGGAGTCACACTCAAAATCAAAGTGGAAAACCACACTACAGGCTGATTCAACTTTGATGTAATGTCCTTAAAACAAGTCAAAATGAGGCTTAGTAGTGTTTGTGGCCTCCACATGCCCGTATGACCTCCCTACAACGCCTGGGCATGCTCCTGATGGCACAGCTCGCATTGATGTGCCATCCTGGATGAGCTACACTACCCTTGTGTGGGTTGTAGACACTGTCTCATGGTACCACTAAAGTGAAAGCACTGCCGGCATTCAAAAGTGACCAAAACATCAGCCAGGAAGCATAGGAACTGAGAAGTGGTCTGTGGTCACCACCTGCAGAACCTCTCCTTTATTGGGGATGTCTTGCTAGTTGCCTATAATGTCCACCTGTTTTCTGTTCCATTTGCACAACAGCATGTGAAATTGATTGTCAATCAGTGTTGCTTCCTGAGTGGACAGTGTGATTTCACAGAAGTATGATTGACTTGGAGTTACATTGTGTTGTTTAAGTGTTTTTTATTTTTTTGAGCAGTGTATACATATATATATATATTATATTCCAAACATTTATGTAATTTATGACTACCAATAGGTATGGTCAATAAGCTAGGAGCATAGTACCAAAACCCTAAAACCAACCTAAAAGTAGACACTATGGTATAAAATACTACTGCACTGATTATTAGCGCTCTGTTTGTTGTACAGTAATGGTCAAGCCCAATTCGGAGCTCCGCACATTCCCAACTCCAAGCCCCTGGCGGGGTCCTAGCGAATAAGCCGCCCCGCCCTGTCCCACCAGTAAATACCCTTTGACTTTGAATGTATCTCATGAGGCTCCACCTGCAAAAGCAAGATGTTTGACTGTCATCAAATGAGCAAACTTGACTGTTTGTTCATTAAACCATTTGATATACCCACTCTGACATCAATCCACTTGGACACATCTACCCACTCAGATAAGTCTGAGTATGGAAACAGATTGTGTATACCAAGTTCTTCTGAGGAAGGAAGCTGAAAAAAGAGCAACTAATTCTTGGCTTGAAATAACGAGAGAGTAAAACTATGATAACAATTTAGATGGGAAAAAAACACCAACTCATACGAATCTCGAGACAATACAGTGCACAACCATGAGATCAGATGCACAGCAGAGGTAGGTAAGCTTCATGAGCTGAACTGTGACTTGGAATCTCCCATGGAGGTTTTTCGGTCATTCATGTAGATCAATGAGCAAGACTTACAGCTGGCGATGCAAACTAAATTGAACACAATTTGCTCACAGTTCAGCTCATGTAGCACGGCGTTGGTTTGACTGGTCAAGTCTGTCGAGTCTGTTTTCCCAAGATGGCGCCGGCCTGTATACGCGAAAGGTACTGTCTTTTAAACTATCTTTTAGTAAACTGTAACCCCTAGGTTCACTTTGCGACAGAGTTGTCCTTTAATTAAGTGCACAAGTATTAATCTGTCCAAAAATATGTCCTACAATAGGATGTATAAAAAAGTATTGTCGTTTCTAAGTAGAGACAATACCTACACAAATATGAAATAAACTTAAAGGTAATTGTTAGATTTTAATTTTACATTTAGAGCTAATTCAACAATTATTTAAGAGGCCACTGTTATCTGTTTTCAAAAGACACCATTCTGACAATTCTTGACAGCTAATTTGGTTTGTAATATTGCTTGCTTGCATATTTCAAATAAATATAAAATGATCATCATGTTTTGTTCTAAAACTCAAAAAATCACAAATGTTTGCTAAAATGTGAGGCTTCCCCAAAAAGCTTGTCCATGACAACACCTTCCTAAAGCATGCTTATTACAGAATCAGTGATCAAACATTTTGTTTCAATTCGTTTATCCATTTAAGACCATGTAAATATAACACCCTTAATTAAGGAGAGTCGTAGGTAAAAGTTTTGCTAAATATTAAATAACATGTTACTGTATACTAGCTTAATGTTTAAAGCTGAACAAAATTTACGTAACTTCCAAAATTTGAAATACTTCTCCCTCACTTTCCCCCGAAAACACAACTGTAATTTGTGTGAAGTCAGTTCACTGTCAATGCCCCACGCCTTACTTGTTTACTTTTATTTTCTCCTCACTTTCTTCCTACTTTTTTCAGACTGTCTTAGGTTTCAATTTAATACATCAAACACATCAATTCCTGCGCAAGATAAGCTTCATCCCGCCATCCCGAACACTGATCTGTATAGCAGCATGTTACGGCGTCTCCGTTTTGTGAAGGGGGACATCTCCAATTTTGGGAACTCATTCCCCTCATTCCAGGCTAATAGAATAACCATTTATTAATACAAAAATCCTACTTAGTTCAGCTTTCAGATTATTACTAGGAAATGTTTCCTTTTCCCACACAGGAGAAAATGTCAAATTCTCCAAATCCCCTACTCCCCACAAACATGGAAACACCTGGTGGATTGAGAGGGAAACAGGTAGGTAAATGACGTGTGTATTGGCCACCAGATGGACTATTCCCTCAGCTTATTAACTGACTAAACACTTGACAAAGCAAGGTCCACACTGATTAAGCACTAACTCAAGACTCCATCCATTTATGGGCAGAGACAAACTCCCCAGACGGTGTGCTGCAGTGTACGAATGTGGTCTGCAGAGAAATCAAGCCACTACTTGTTTACTAGGCAGACTATAACAGCTCCTCTGACCGCATGTTTTACACTGACATGACACTGAAGTCCCCAATGAGAGTTGACTCGTAATATTATCAGTTGTGTTTGGAATGGTCATTCTATGAGTTATTTTCAGTTGTTCTTAATCTAGACTCAACTGAACCATGCAATCAATTACATCGCTATACAACAGAAAAAAACAAACAATAACAGTACTGCTATTGCACCAGTTCCTGTCATGTAGCTCCAATTAGATCAATACTTTTTGGTAGATATTGTTTAGGATGTTAGTTAATCAAATGCACCTTTGGTAGAAGTCAGATACAATTTAACATTTATTAAAGTATGTATTTCAGCACACCAAACAGAAAGAAGTTGCTGTGTTTATATTTTTTAGTACAGCAGTCAGGCTACAATTAAAGAGAATAGTTTTTTGGATTGTAAGGCGTAGATGGAGAACACATGTTGGCTGTTATTAAAGCGGTTTTGTAGGGTGGGCATCACATTCAGTGATAGGTCAGCTGTACAATGCTTTGTCAATGAGTAAGTTACCGGCAACAAGCACAATGTTATTAATACACTGAGTAGTTTTGGCCCAAGAATCGATCAGAGGTGTGGACAGTACCAAGAACTAGACAAGGCATATGCATGGCCAGCTGTAACCATTTTTTATTTTAATTTTAACTGTCAACAATTCTGGCACACAGTGCATATATTTACATTGTTCATTGATTTTAGAGTGCAATGTTTTTTCAGAACCACTGTCCTCAAATTGAGTTTTTTTACCTCCATACTGATTTACCGAGTACATTGATTCCTTGATTGCCTGGCGTGCCTAGCTTAGAGGCTTTTGTAGGGTAATGGTATGTCCCAGAGCAGATGTTTACAGTGGAATACAGTAGCTAACCAATTTCTGAACCAGGGGCTGTAGGTCTTTGTTAACTAGCAGAGATTTAATAATGAGATAATCACTTGTTACAGTAATTTTGACTTGCACACCTGTAGGCACA
This sequence comes from Umbra pygmaea, assembly GCA_016801145.1. Classification (NCBI taxonomy): domain Eukaryota; kingdom Metazoa; phylum Chordata; class Actinopteri; order Esociformes; family Umbridae; genus Umbra; species Umbra pygmaea. Next base: position 6,668 of record JACXGM010005545.1, on the reverse strand, counting down.
ACATAGAATACAGTTGTCAGTTCATACAAAAGGAAGCTGAAACTTTCTGCTCATGTTGTGAACAGCAACGTACTGTACATGCTGCCTCCTAAGCAATTGTATTAATGCTAGAGCAAAGATCCTGTTTAATTGATCTTTAATTTATCCTTTTGTTTCAATATAAAACAATCACTCTTCCCAAATAGATTAGGAACCTCTATTTTTTTGTCAGTATCTTTCCTGGAAATTGTTAATTTAGCATAGCAATTTGGAAAAAAGAGAATACATTTCTTTTTTAAATCTTGGTGTGCTCAAATAAGAATAAGCCTTTTGATGGAAAACTTCAGACTGTTTGTACTATTAGGTGGCTGCACAAATGGCTGCTCTGGGATATTATCTATTTATAAAATGTGCGCCACTCCCTGTTCTGCCTATTCGGGTTGATTGACAGACTGGTTGGGTTTAATTTGTAATTGCTTACAGCCGGTCTCCTTTCTTCCTCTATTTAGTGCTCAGTAGATCAGAGGGTGGCACGAGTCATTGAATATCTGTTGCTGCTGTGTACGGAGGGCTGGAGCGATACTGATTATGTAAGTTGTGAAAAGAGTGTTTTTGTAGTTTGGAAGTTTATGCGTACGCTCTGTACATGTATATAACGTTTTTGTTTTCCAAGTCTACACTTTGTTAGAGCGTAGGAGTATTAGATGTACATTAGTGGTGCTCTCGCTACAACAGTTCACCTGCAAACTCACACCGCTGTATGTGTCCCGGACCATCTACATTAAATATGAAACAACCATCTACTACCTACCTGGGTCTCCCTCCCTCTCTCCACACCACACACACAAAGTTGTGACACATGCTAAAATAAGCTAATCAATGGAACACTGCCAGATATAATTTGACTTCAGATATTTTCAAGGTTCTTGCTTAAAAAGTAGACCCAGCAAGATGACTAACATACACAATTCCCAGGGAAACCCTCTTCTTACAGAAAATTTGAAGTGGGCCATTGAAGACAAAAAAAACCGCTTTGCTCTCGTCACGCTCCCGGTTCAGCACCCCAAAAAAAACACGTTGACGGTGCAATGACGGTACGCTCACATTACAGCATAAGGGTCTGTCTGATCCTATGTACACTTAGCTATCAACCTTCCATATTGTACTACGTTAATGTACTTGTGAGTATTCTTCCTCAGAAGGTTTAAATCTATGTAAACTCAGCTGTAGCTCATTCCCATGTTGTACGTTAAGTACAGTGAGTGATTTTTGCCTTGTTGGCATTTAGATTTATTTTACTGTCGCCCGTGTACATTATTGGCCGAAGATGGCTTAGTTGTTTGTTATTCTATATATTCTAAATTATATATAGTGCGCCAACCCCTACACTGGTCTCCAAATTCATCCACGACATTACAGATGCTTTACATTTGTTTTTTTATTAAATTGTGTTATACTGATTGAAAATGCATTTTTTTTCTTCTTTTTAGGCCCTAACTTAGAAAAACATGTTCCATTATGAACTATTTACAAGGTTCCTGACGACAAGAATATTTCCGACCAACAACATTGCATAGAGACCCTGCATGACATATCCCCAGTCTGTCAGATTGTCTAACTATCTGTCAGAGCCCAGATTTCATAGGATCCAGCCAGATCTTGACACTCTGTCACAGATAAGCATCACATTTTCTCCTCAAAGGCATCTGAAATATTAAACACCTGGAAGTGAAAGCCTTTAGATGACTGCTTTTAAACTGCTTTCTCGCCAAGCTAGATAAACCCACGCTAAGCTGTGATTGCCTTTATGTGATTCTGGGCCAGTTTAAGCCTAAAAGTAATGTTAGGGGCACTGGTGAACAAAAGCCAGATTAAAAGCACTGCTTATTGTTTAATATTGGCCAGATTTTCAGATCAGCAAATGTAGGCAACCATAAATCATTGGCTTTTTATGTCTTCTGCGTTAGTGACTACATAAGAGGAAAAAAGGTGCTGGCATCTTGCAAATGAAGGCTGGAATCTGTTGGTGTGAACCGTTTTAGATGTTACCCTATTGTGATAAGGGATTTGTAGTTTTTGTGTCTTCAGGCTTGTTTTTGTCAGTTCCAGCCAATAGGCATCAACTCTCAGTGGCCTTTTCACTTGATTTAAAATCGATCTCATATTTCCTTTGTACTCTCGAATTCATACTCATGAGAAATCATAAACATTTTTTTATCAAAAATGTTTGTTACTCCCAGAGGGCAGCGGAGTACAACAAGTTCCAATGCCCTTGAATGTCTCCTTAACACTATTCTGTGTATGAACCTACACCATAAGTTCCCCTAAGCATCTGACTCTTAATAAACCTTTTTTTATTTGAATAATTTTTTTACACATTTTTTTTACACCTGTCTCTTTAAAACTAGTGCAGAACCGAAAACACTGCAGAAAATTCCTCTCTGTATCAATCAACCTGAGACAATGTGCTGTTGCTAAACGTTTAGCTACCACCACTGCCAGTTATCCTGGCCGAACACTGGGCAAAAACCTGCGTTCCTCTGCTTTGCAATCCATATGAAGGCCAACCATGACAACCATCCAATGGTTTGAGCTACACCAAGTTACCCATTGTATACAGGCATGCAAACTCCTATATATCCCTTTTTTGAAACTGAAATGGGTCACCTACAGTACGTGATACATGCTGATCAGATGAGAAAATATTTGGGCGTCCTCAAAGTTGATGTATTAGAACCAAGAAAAATGGGCAAGCATAAGGATTTGAGCAACTTTGACCAGGGCCAAATTGTGATGACTAGACAACTGGGTCAGAGCATCTCCAAAACTGCAGCTCTTGTGGGGTGTTCCTGGTCTGCAGTGGTCAGTACCTATCAAAAGTGGTCCAAGGAAGGAAAAGCAGTGAATCGCAGATCAGAGTCATGGGCAGCCAAGGCTTATTGATGCCCGTGGGGTACGAAGGCTGGCCCATGTGGTCTGATCCAACAGGCATAATGTTATGGCTGATCAGTGTATACTGCCCTACAAAGGCAAAAGACTTTAACTTGCCAGAGTGTAGAAATAAGAAAAACAACAGTTTTTTTGTCCAGCCTAATGAATTGTAGACCGAATATTGAAATGTGTAAATTCTTTATTTTTCTTTAACGAACTTACTTATCTACATAAAAATATTTAGCTTGAAGTTGACCTTTGACCTTTATTCGGAAGTTAATGTAGTCTGCCTTTGCATTGGCTGCAAAATAATAAGGGGTCATGCCAAGGCCAAAGGCATTCACTTCTATTTGATCACTCACTTGGTTGCTGATCACTATGTATATAACATCAGTATATGTTAATAATGATAACATGTACATCAAATCTAGGGATCATGACACAATTTGGCTTAACATAATATAAACATGGGGGATCCGCGTGGGGTAGTGGGCTAAGTCGTTGCATTGCATGACAATGTACGTCATGATAGCCAAGGGTTTGAGCGTGACTATGGGTTCTCTGATTTTCCTCGGACCTATTGCACAAGACAGCGCAAATTGGCATAGCGCTGCCCGAGATCTGGGTTCGATAAGTGAGATTATCTATCCTGCCGCGTCGCTCTCCAGTGACTCCTTGTGTCCAGATCGGGCACCTATAAATTAAATCGCACAAGTATAGCCGGTGAACATAATCATCTCATGGATGATCTTAGTACAGGCTTCTGTGTTGAATGAGCCGTGCAAAAGTAATCAGTGGCTTAGGGACATGTGGTTGGATGAAACATGTGCTCGCCCCACACCACCCCACAGATCTGTCCAAGGAGTTGTGGAGCTGCGGACAAGGCAGGGTTAGTGGGAAATGGGAGGGGAAGAAAATGGTGGGAAAAAAAGATAAAAAAGGTATGTTTGAAACCACACAACTGACATTTATCACAAAATGTAATGTTGTATACCAAAAGCAATTGGGTTTCCAGATTTTGGGGTTTTCTTTGTGATAGTACGTGTGTCAAGCAAATAATTGTTATATATATATAATCACATTCATGTCAAGATAGCCATATAACCTTATGCCATAGCCTTCTCGCTAGCTCAATGCTGCTCGCATTACATGAGAGAGCTACCTGCTGAGCCAGATAATTATTAAAGCCAATAATTACTTCTAGCGATTTAGGAACACAGACAAATTATAGGATGTTGCCATTGTTCCCCTTTAATTCAGGAGAATTTGACGACATAGGACACAAAACATGACTGCTTTCTCAACTCACATACTACATACTGCAAGTATGTACTATGCTGTGCAGTTTCAAAATGTTGCGTTGACGTCACTTAATGTGGGAGTTGGAAATTACCGAATGCACTGAGATGTTTCTAGTAAAACATGACCGACACAATGATTTTGACCTGTTTAGGGTTCTGGAGTAATCCTTTAAGTATATAGTAAACCAGTATGCTAGTTTTGGGACAATAAATTGTGTATTAAAATCACGCAATTGCTTTGCTGGCCAACATTAGCCATTGTTCTAATAATGTTAGCAAGGAGCTGCTAACATAAATAGTAGGCATATTATATAATACATATATATATTATAAGCATACTATGGTTTGGGACATACTAATCTTGATTTGGAACACTATAAACTATCAATATTATGCCATTTGAGACACATCTTAGTACACAATTTTCAGGGATTCATTTTCAGCTATAACCAGTGGCCCAAATCATGGACAACCAATATACTTTAATACAAAAATTCTGATGTTTTGCATTCTCCAGGCTTTTAAAAATGCAATATTGGCGCATCGTTTATTTTTAAACTGTCAAAGAGATGCAGGAGGCACTCATTCCCTGGAATGACCTTGCTAATTAACCCACCGTCCCTGCACAATTTCAATGCAAAAATTGTGTATTGATCTCAGGAAAGGAGAAAATAAGGCAGGATGGAAGATGCATGGCTCACTTATCTTCAATACCTCTGTTCGTATTTCCAGGTTGAAGCCTCAAGGTAGTCGACCGTGTTTTGACTGAAAACAAACTGACGTGCCAGCTGACTACTTTTTGCTTGAGAAAGAGAGTGGGGGAAGGAGGGTGAGGATATACTGGAAGGCTGAAAGTGGTGCAATGATGCCTTTTGTAAAGTTCCTATATGAGACTATTGATTTGGTGTCATCAATGATATCAGTTCTGTCAACAGTATGGTTCCAATTGGAATTGATGGGTATAAATACTAGACTGCAATATTTATTGATTAGGCAGCTCTTGTGATTAATTGACTTGTCACTGTTTTCTTACACTCCCAAGGCTAAGCGAACGCACCTAGGTGATCACTGCCCCATACACACACTTGTGAGAGGTTACATGGTAAACTCAAAGGGCCTGACTTCGTTGCCACCTGGTAATAGTTGTCTCCTAAATACATGTTGTCTGTCACAGAAGGAATTTTGGTGTTGGAATCTTGGCTGAGATTTTTCTGTGTGTGTGTGGGTCTGTTTCTGCGTGCACGCGTGTGTGTGTGTTTCTCCTCAGTATCGCTGCCTGTCAGCTTGGCTCCTCCCCCGCAGCTGGCTTACTTCATTAGGAGCCATCAGCCAGGCTGAGCACGCTGTCAGAAGCCGATTCCGAATTTTTATTTCCCTCTCCCTCACACGTCCATCTCTCTCTCTCTTTCCCCGTCTCCTGCTCTCGCTCGCCGCACTCCATCTCCATGTGATTTCTTACTCTGTCAACCTCCCTCAATCTCTTTCCCCTTGCTAAATTTACCCCTTCCCTAACTCTGCCTCATTCAACCTCCTGTTCTCTTTCCCTCATCCGCTGTCCTCCTCCAGTTCATCTCTATCTTTATTTCCATCTCCTATTTACAACCTAACTTATTTCTCCTCCGTCTGTGTCTCAATTCCTCTTCCCGCTCAAGAACATCACACGCCGGAGATTTCTTGCTATAAAATCGGGTTCAGTAGATCTCCCGACTTTTAGCTCCCGTCTCATCGTTCTCACCAATCGTTTCACCCTTCCGTCATTATTTGGACAACCCTCCCACTGATCTTGTGTACAGACACTCAGACAAACAAACACACAGTCACACATACTCACATCTAACTCAGCTGTCTAAACTGAGACATCTTAATGTATTGCCCTTAAAAAACTATTTTTACTAACCTAAACTTAGCCCAAAACTCATAAAACTAACGCTAACTCTAAACCTGAAATTTAAGCTAAAATTGTCTTTTTCAAAATGGGGACAGGGAAAACATCCCCAGTAATCATATTTTTCTAGTTGATCAAACTGATTTGGGATCTTTTTATCCCTATTTATATAGTGAAATCTATTTTCTCACTCTCTTACATACGCACACACACACACACACACACACACATCCCCCAGGCCCCTGTTAGCCTTGTCATTTTGACAAGTATTAGAAACACGATTTCGGGAAGAAGCTTCTAACTTGGGGCAGTAGAGAGTGTGAAATCTGATTGCTTTGGAAGATTTAAACGAGTTGTGTGGAATCCAAAATATGAGCAGGCTGCCGGAGTAAAGTGGTAGGGCTGTAGTCTGTTACGGGGATTTGCCAAATGTTGAGATTTGAGAGGGTGGCTTAAATGAATGAAGTATACATTGAGCATGCTGGAGGCTGGAGGTTTGAGAGGACACAGAAGAGAAGTGTACATAGAGCATAATGGAGGCTGGAGGTTTGAGAGGACACAGAAGAGAAGTG
>JACXGM010005544.1:0-34915 GCA_016801145.1 Umbra pygmaea | reverse complement strand
CCAGATCTAATTGGTAGCGCTCCACCTCCCGCACCAGTTCCGGCTCCTTCCCCCCCAGAGAGGTGACGTTCCACGTCCCCAGAGCCAGCCTCTGCCGCCCAGGTCTGGTCCGTCGAGGCCCCTGACCTTCACTACCACCCATTTGGCAGCGCACCCGACCCCAGCGGTTCCTCCCACAGGTGGTGGGCCCATGGGATGATGAATTACATTTACTTAATTATTCAGTAAAACAACGTTATTTCGAATTTTATTTTTACTTGTTCATCATTGTGTTAGTGTTTTATTCACTGACTTTACCTAGCTAGTTTCCATGCTAGTTAGTACAAGATAAGAAAAAAGTTGCTTTGAAAACTTGTTTTCTTCATAAGAGCCTTCTATCTGGGAAAAGCCACACTGATGTTTACCAGTGATTTTTGCCTGCGTCACTCCCGTATTTGTCTGGCTTCATCATGCTTTTGAAATAACAATCCAACTAACATTAGTTATGTTGTAGGCTAACAGGGGTGGACTGGCCATCTGGCATACCGGGCAATTTCCCGGTGGGCCAACGCGCATTTTGGGCCGACCCAACCACCCAGACTTTAAAAAATAATTTTTTTTGCCCAGCCCATGAACCGGCCGATAAGGCCTAGATTTGCGGCCCATTGTTTTTTTAATTGACACAAAAAACTTCAGTCAAAAATATTACAGGCTAGGTTTTTGTTTCGGTTCTAGCAGGTGGGCAAAAAATAGATTAATTTAATGAATTACGAGCGCTGTTATACTGAAAGGAAAAATCAGAGTTTGTGTTGCCGACATAACATAGTGTTGCCAGGCGAACGTGTTTGCCCCCCTGCTAGAACTGCGCCTGCATTGGTTGTTTTCTTAATTGACACTGAACTGGCCCAATAATATCTTTAAGATTTTTTAAGATCTTTTTAATATCTTTTCAGATCCTTCTTCCTGCAACCCTCTGTTCAGCAGTCAGTGTCAATCACTCACACACACCCACTACAGCTCTGGCTGACGTGCCCCCTAAACTCACAACAGACACTCCCAATACCTTCAGTTTAAGTCACATGCCGGCACCACCCGCACCTCAAACACACTAATGTTGCCTTCGCACCTTTTTCAAACCAACCTGGCCATTGACACATTTTGGCTTGATGTGGAATAATTTAAAGATGCTGGAGAAAACCACTGTTTCCAGGATTTCACTTTTGGTGCTATACAATTGCTCACCCTCCCCATATCCAACGCTCCAGTTGAAAGAGCATTTTCTCAAGTCACACTGCTGAAAGATGACCTACGAAACACAATGGGCTTACCCTTTCTTTCATGGTTAATGCACGTGCGCACAGTTCTTGCCATAATGGCTTGACATCAGCTACATTCTGTCTTCCCCGACAGTTGTTGAGGAAATTTGAATCTAGTATATACTAGAGCTTTTGTGTTAATCAAAATATTCTTAATAACAATTGTTCAAAGCGATCTTCACTCACCCTCCTAACTGTCTGACAGGGAATAAACTAGATCAGGCAGTTTGACCTGTGAGTTTTTGTGAATAACATGTTATTCAGAATAATTTTATCAACACACCATTGTTCATGTTATTGTGTTCATCAAATTATTCTAAACAACAATTATGCAAAGGGATTCTAATGAAAACTCCAGTCCCAACTGCCCGTCTACCTTTATGGTATTAGACCTAATTGTTGTAAATCACAGGTGTCAAACTCAAGTTTGCTATTATATTTGGCGTATGAAAATATATAGCTTTTTGAGTAGGGATGCATGCATGAATGTTCTGCTTCTGCAAAGATTGCACTGACACCCCAGTTCTAAATAATATGTTCAACACGATTTTCATGAAAACTCTAGGCTTAACTGCCTGTCTCAGGGAAGAGCTTAACTCCTTGGTATTAATCGTTCTAAATCACTGGTGTCAATTTCAAGTTTGCCTTTAGCCTATACCTTTCTGATTTTAAAATGTATTCAACACCACTTTGTTTGGAAAACAGTGATCATCGGATCATCCTTTCTCATGTCAGTTTATAAACAATCTTTACCATGCTTCTCTGTTTCTCTCTCTCTCTCTCTCTCTCTCTCTCTCTCTCTCTCTTTCTCTCTCTCTCTCTCTCGCTCTCTCTCTCTCTCTCACACACACACACAGAGACAGAGACAAAATGTCCTCTTCTGTTTTTTAAAAGGATTTATCTAAGGGGTTCACCTGCATGCTTTTTGATTTAGGTTTACAATTTATTCAACACCACTTTTTTGAAATCCAGAAATTAATGTGTCAATTCTCACTGATTCTTGCATATTCATTACATGGCGTTAGCAGTTTTAAGGAGTAGGAATTGGTATACATATTCAGGGGAGCACAAGGACAGGTGGTATTTGTGATCTTGTGGTGGGCCGGTCTGGGCCAAAATGCCAGGGCCAATTTTTGGTCCCAGTCCACCCCTGTAGGCTAATGTTAAAGTTTTGCAGTAAATAGTACTAATCAGCTGTTTGTCTCTTGAACGTAACCAACATGTTTCTCCCCACATAGCAAAGCCATAACACAGCGATAGAGGAGAACCACATGAAACAATCCAAATACATATTTTTTCTAACACGGTAGTAAAGGTTTAGATGGCTAATATTTTGTTATGCTGTAGGGTGTAGGCTAACGTTACTGTTTTGTGGTCAAAAGTACTAATCAGCTGATTGTCTCACGAACGTAACCAACATGTTTCTCCCCACATAGCAAAGCCATAACACAGCGAGGGAGAAGAACTAAGTTACATGCAACAATCCAACTACATATTTTACACCACTGATAAGGGAAAAGTCACTTCTAACTTTGTCTATGGCTAGTTTCTAGCCAGTGCTTACATTGTCAAACAACAGTTTTCATTAGCATTGCTAAAGTTGGAATACCTTACCTGTACAGGCAACTTCTATCTGGCAAAAGCCACACTGATGTTTACCCGAGATTTCTGCTTGTGTCGCTCCCGTATTCGTCTGGTTTCATCATGCTTTTTCGAAATAACAATCAAACTAACGTTACATATTTTTTCTAACAGTTTACTAAAAGTTTAGCTGGCTAATGAGCCTACAGCAAAGCCATGCTGAGAGAAATCTAAATCATTCCGATCTTGCCTCTTGCAGAGGAAGGAGAGCGTGAGTAGGAGTTGTCCATGAGTGTAGGAGCAGGAGCAACTTATGTATAAGTATAGTGATTAATTATCTTGTCATTTTAACTGTATGCCTCCACGTCCCCCCGTGCCTGCAAGCTTCTCCTGGATTATACGGTCATTTCTCTACTTTTCTACTTTTTCTCTATATTTTCACAAAACGGCTGCTACGCGGCCATAACTTGGGATACAAGGTAATGGTCCTTTTTAAAAATTGTCCTATTTCTTTAGAAATAAACAATGGACAAATAGAGTCTTTAAATGGTTCGGATGTACATTTATTAGCTGTCAAAGTGACCCCTAAAATGAATGGAATGCTAACTAAAGGTGATAGCCAGGTAGCATCAGAATCCACCCAGGGGTGCTTCAACTTCCGGGTGGTTAGAATCTCCTCTCTGCTGCACGTAGGACTGTTTCTGAATATCAGGCAGCGATTCTTTAAGGCTCATGGACTGAGAAAAAAGAGTTGCCACAAACAAGGCACAGGAGGAGGTCGGAGGTGTTGAAAGCAACTCTAGGCTGAACTCTGCAACGTCTCTGTGATTTTGTCTTGCGCAACAGTGATTCACATTAACAAATATTTTAGAGCAGTGATTCAATACACCCAGTTCACTGAAAATACTTGTTTGTTCAGGATTCGCACATCACTAGTCTGCTGTGTCTGGCAGCACATTTGGCTTCAATACCCAGAAAGCAAGAAACATTGACAAAAGTACTCTTCTAATCATAACAATGGGTATCTAGTTAATGCAACATTTGATATAGCATCTCATAATATTGTACTACAAGCAATTATGGATAGATCAACAAAATCAAACACTTACAGGATTTTCATTCACGATATCAGGCTTAACTGTCTGTGTGGTTTTGTTTTGCCGCATTCAGCTTAGTGTGTGCACGAGCAGTATGGAATTACATTAATGCCATAACTCTGTATGCGTATACTATGATTTCACACATGTAAATAACAATCCACACCATGGTTTTCCATGTTGTAGTTGTATTTCAATATCCATGTGTGCGTGATGCAAGACTTGAAAAAATTTACATTTTGCATGTGACAAAACTGAGTTTGACAACAGGGCAAAACACACACAGAACACAGCGGAAGTGACACGACGTGTTTGCACAGAGGCTGTTGGCTAGGGTGAAGGTGCGAGATATACAAACTATACTTAGGGCACATGGTGATGTCATGGTGAGGGGGGGTGAGACGGGTGAGGCGATGGATGTTGAGTTTACTATGTATGAATTGTTGAAAGCCTTGCATGTTAAAGGACACCCCCAGGTGAAGACAGGATTTGTAATGTTATGGTTGAAAAAGCTTTGGATAGTGTAAGGAGAGCAGTGTTGGACTTTGTAGCTATCGAGATGGTGGTCAGTAGGGTGGTGTATTTTTTGGAGCAAAGGGGTTTGGTGAGTGCAAAACACAGAGTGGGTTCAGGAGGGGTAGGTCAATGGCAGATGCATTAGTCACGGTGAGCACAGAGAAAGCAAAAATGTTAACAATGATGGGAGGGAAGGTGGAGGGAAGGTTTATTGATTAAGTTGAGCGGAAAGATGTTATCAACTGTCGAGCGTGGTGGCAAGAGGAACATTTATCAGTGAAGTCTTCGAAGGTTGTTACAAACTGTAGAAAAAAACATATCCACAGAACTTAAAGCTGACTTGCAGCAATCTGGAGTGATAGTTTCAACCTGTACCATATGCCAAAGACTAAACCAAGAAGGGCTTTATGGGTGACAGGCCAAAAAGGAACCCAATGCTGAAAGGAAAACATAAAAAGGCATGACTAAACCTACATAAAGAAACCACAATCCTTTTGGGAAAATGTTCTTTGGACAGATGAAACCAAAGTAGATCTCTTTGGCAATGCGACGAAATGCAGCTCATAAGGAAAAAACAAATTACTTACAGTTCAATATTTTGGAGGATCCGTCATGTTGTGGGGTTGCTTTTCTGCTTCCTGTAGTGGAGGTCTTAAACATATTAAAGGAATTATGAAACCAGAGGATTTACAAGGCATTTTACAGCAAATCTGCATATTTTTTGCTAAATACCTTTGGACATCCTATAAAAATATTAAGATACTTGTTGTAATTCACAGGTGGGACCACCTGCAAGGCATTTCTGCCTGATGCACTTCCGCCAGTGCCTCTTGGACCGGCTGCAGAATTGTCAGCCAGGAGCCACCCTTCACAGATGTTTCTCTCCTTTAATCCCTGAACACTCCCGGGTGGTCGTCTCCCCGCCGCCCCCTGCAGCCAGCCCTAGGATCCGTCTCTCCCCCACGCCTTGTGCTTTCTACGGAGCCAGAGCTAAAATCTCCCTTGCTCTGCCTTCTCTGCCAACTCTTTGAAGACTCTTTCCAGTTTGGCACTTCTGATGCCAAGGCTATTGAGGAATCGCTAGATGGAGGTTCCAGTGAAGCCCCTGCAACCAACTTCCACTGGGTAGGTGTATGTTCTTCACCCAGCTTGTACGCATGCAGCTGGCAGATCTGCATACCTCTCCATTTTACTTTCAAAGGCAGTCTCCAGCCCATCCTCCCATGGCACAGACAGTTCGGCCATAACGACTGTCTTCGTGACGATGGACCAAATCACGATTTCTGGCCGGAGGGAGGTTATGATGATCTCCTGAGTGAATTTCAACTGGCGATCGAAGTCAGGCCCACTCCCCCTCCAGTTGTCAGCAGGAATCTCTCTCTTATTGTGCTACTGAGTGCCTCTTACCCTTGTCTAACAAACTGGATGGGCAGGCATGATGTTGATGGGCTGGCATGGTTCGCTTCGAGCCTGCGTGGTTCGATGGTTTCTGCTAGCTTTAGCAGGACTTTGTCGTGATGCCACCCATAGCGCCCCTAGGTCAGCACAGTCTTGCGGCCAGAGGATGTGATGAAGGCCACAAAGATGGCATGGCTCCTCTGTGCCTTACCAGTGATGCAGGTTCTGGGGGCTCGAGAGAGTGTCATACATGGCTCTGATCAAGAAACCTAGACTTGCTTGGGACAACTTCCATAGATCAGACCACATGATGGACCTTTCGGTGACAGCCTCCCAGGTGGTCCATCGGCCTTTCTGGGATTGGGTCACAGCCATGACCTTGTAGCCCTCCTCTTTCTCCCTCCTGACTTTCAAAATCGTGAGCTGTTTCCTTTCCTCCCTTGAGGATTTGGACCATAGCTTAGGTGGTTTTTGCCAGCCAAAACCTGCCGTGCCATGTTGCACCACCCCTACAACCTCCTGGTGTTTCAGCCGGGTTATGGCCTGGTTTACTGCCTGTGATGCATCCCATCTTCTTACTGTTTGGACTTGGACTTTGGCACTCTGTACCACTGGGTCAAGAGAATCTTGCAGTCTCACCTTCTCCAGTTTGTAGCCCAAGCTGATGGTTTTCAGCATAAGTCTCAAGGTGTTCCTTCCAAATAGAGCTGCACTTGACAGGCATCGGGGAAGGCCTAGCCATTTCCGGATGTAATTGTTTGCCTTAGCAACAATCATCAGGACTGCTGAAGGGGATTTTACATAGCTTTAAGGGCCACCTGAGGCAATGGAAGAGGGTTAACTGGTAGCACCAGACCTTAAACTTACCGGGTAGAGGGCTTTAGTTGATCTTCTTTAGACCAGCAGTGCAGTCACAGAGCCCACCATGGTTTTATCAGACAGGTCAGCTGTGTATAGCCTTCCCAGGCTTTTCACCGGCTGTTCTGCCAGGCATGGAATCTCCTTGCCATCCACTGAGAGACATCATCTCTCCTGGCTCCTTTGCGGATTGAGACACAGCGAGACTTGGATGGCTTTATCTTCATCCTGGCCCATATCAGCAGTTCCTGAAAATCTCTTTAGGAGTCTGTGAGTGCACGCTGCTGTCTGGAGGAGTGTGGTGATGTCGTCCGTAAAGCATCGGATGGCCGGAAGTCGCTGCCCTGCTGGGGATCTGACTCCTTTAACCATCTGTCTTCCTCCAACTAGATGACCTCAAAGGCTGCTGTGAAGAGAATTGGGGAGGTTGAACAACCCATGGCTATTCCCTTCTGCTGTTGGTACCACCCAGTTGTAGCTGTTGATGTAGAGTAGCACACTTGGAGTTTATTGAAGTAGGTGGTTGAGACTGGATGCATGAGAGGATATGAAAGAAGCTAAAAGCATACCAGATGAGCTGGTGGGGGACAGACACAGAGGCATTAGCCAGATCGAGCCAAACTACATGGAGGTCAGACTTGTTGCATTTGGCTGTCGGAATCTGTTCCCAGATCATCATAGAGTGCTCCACACAGCCTGGAAACCCTGGTACGCCTGCTTTCTGACAGCTGGTATCTATGTATTTGTTGGCCAGGAGGTAGCTGGACAGGCGGCTCGCCATTACCGAAAAGTTGAAATTTCAGAGCCACAATGCCTCTGAATTGGTTGATTTCACAGGAGTCTTTTTCATTCGGGATAAAAGTGATAATACAAAGTAGGTGCATCTCGAAATATTTCTCAAGATATTATATCTGACGTCTCCTTTAAATTTACTGCCTAGAACCAAGGTCGTGATATCTAGCTCCTATCTATTGTAAATCAGAATCCTAGCTGGTACTCCTGTAAATACTATAGTAACACTAACCATTTCTTGTAAAAAAAACATAGGTTTCTAATAGTCTAATTAGATTATTAGTAGGCTTGGTGGGTCTGCATGTCGCAGCGGGCTAAGTCACTGCATTGCAGTACAGGCTACATCATGATAGTCAGTAGTTCGAGCCTGACTATGGGTTCTCTGACTTTCCCCTTGCCTCCTGGATGAGGCAGTGCAAAATTGACATAGTACTGCCCGGGACTTGGGTCAGATAAATTATATTATCTATCCTGCCACGTCGCTCTCCAGCGACTCCTTGTGTTCAGATCAGGCATCTGTCAATTCAATTGCGGAATTATAGTTGGTGAATGTAATCATTTTGTGCATGATCTGACTAAAGAAGGATTAGTGATAAGTGTTTACTATGTGTTCCAAATGGTCCCCTATTATTGTGCACTACAACCCAATATGGGGATTTAGGTGCTATTTTGGGGATAAACCATCTATGGTACAGCCTTTACTAATATTAGCATCCTTGGTAAGTAAGATCAAAACACTCTGTGACAACAAGGTGTTTATTGTTTATCTCCTTTATCATACATTCAAAATAGTCACATAAAGCCCATCATTATCATCAAACCATTGAAAGAAAAAAGAATGTCTTATCATAAAACAAATATTTTTGTTAAATATATTCAGGTCCATAAATATTTGGAGTAACTTCTTTCTGCTGTCTACCACACTATATAGAGGTTTCATTAGTTTATATGATAGGAGAAAATAGTTTTTGGGATCAGAGTTATATAGAGGTACCAGACCTAAGGTATGTTCACTCTAATGTTTCTGATGTCATGTTGATCCTAGGATGACCCAAACCCTTGGAACATGCTTCATGACCTGATGACTCCTTCCTGTTTCTATCCTGTGTCCACATCGCTGTTGGTGCCCACATCTCTGCTGTTGGTGATCATGTTTCCTGCCTGGCGACTCTGTACAGCTGCACCTCTCCAAATCAAGTCCCGTTGTCCCTGCCCAAGTCCACCAAACTGTGTTTATGCTACACAGACTGTGGTCACAGCCCATCTATTCCTATCTCTGCTTATGGACACTAATTGAACATTGATAAACAATGTGGCCTTAATACAAAAGGTCGTGTTCCTTTCAGATTCCCCAGCCGGTACAGCCAGAAGAGTACAGCCTCTCTATGTTCCATCTACTAGTTTTTCCTAGCCACTGTTAATCAAGATGTTGCTTCTTGCTCTTTGGGGTTTTAAGCTGGTTATCTGTCAAAGCACATTGTAACAACTGCTGTTGTAAAAAGGGCTTCATAGAATACATATGATTAAATAATTTAAATAAATTTATTTTATTTTATTTAACCTTTATTTAACCAGGTGGGCACGTTGAGAACAAATTCTCATTTAAAACGGCGACCTGGCCAAGATAAATGATGGGTATGACATCAAAGTGCAAACTTATAGAGTAAGAAACTAGCATAATATGATTAATTGCAAGCGTGTTTGATAAGCCAGACACAACTACTTCATAAATAACATAATGGATTTGGCTGTTCAAGCACAAAGCTAAACATTGTTTCACCAAAGCTAGCTAGCTACGGTTTTCGTTAGTGGCTTCTTGCTAACATTAGAACAATGGCTAATGTTGGGCCAGCAAAGCAATTGCTTTATTTTAACATCCATTTCAAGACACAATATTCAGCACTATGTTCCAATACTGGCATACTGGTTTACAATAAATAAACTCAGCAATACCTACTTTACCAGCGCAGTATGCACTTGTAGTATGCAAATTGATATACTTATACCACAGTGAAACAGGATGTTATGGCTTACCACTCAAGTATTCCTACTCACTCAGGTAAAATAATATAAAACATGAATGTCAATGTATTTCTGTTAGGTCTTGTCATAGGCAGGAAAAGAATGGCGAAAAAGACAGTTATCTACCAAGGTGGCTGTTTATTACGGTGCCAGTGCCACACAGATAAACCAAAACTAAAAGAAATGACTGATAATTAACCAAACAGTCGCTACTTAAACCATATGGAGCTACAGGCCATAAATGCATAAATCTGCTTCGCCCGGGGAAACTCAGCTGAAGCTGTCAGTCCGTCTCTGTTCAACCGCTCAGTCTTCTTCAGCGTCTGTAGTAATAAAACAAAGAAAGAAAACACATCATGGCATTACCCAGGTCTGAGTTACCCCCTCCCTTCGGAGACTGGGCAGCAGGGAACTATTCCAACATGATAACGACCCCAAACACACCTCCAAGATGACCACTGCCTTGCTAAAGAAGTTGAGGGTAAAGGTGATGGACAGGCCAATCATCATGGAGGAGTGGAAGAGGACTCCAGTGGTAACCTGTAAAGCTCTGGTGAACTCCATGCCCAAGAGGGTTAAGACAGTGCTGGAAGATTATTGTAGCCACACAAAATATTGACACTTCAGGCCCAATTCTGACATTTTCACTTAGGGGTATACTCACCTTTATTGCCAGCGGTTTAGACCTTACTGGCTGTGTGTTGAGTTATTTTGAGGGGACAGCAAATTTACATTGTTATACAAGCTGTACACTCAGTACATCACATTGTAGCAAAGTGTCATTTCTTCAGTGTTGTCACATGAAGCGTTATTATCAAATATTTACAAAATTTCTGGATACTGTATATCTGTATATAGATAAATGCATATCTAATCATTTTTTTGTTTTCTCCCCAATTTCTTCCCCCCCCCCCCCAATTCCCACTGACCCTGCATTGTCTGCAGCTCTGCAACTCCTTGGACAGATGTGGGACGCTCACATGGTTCACCCAACCACATGCTGCCTTTTCTCATTGTTCATCCAACACGGAAGTCTTCAGTCAGATCATGTATGGGATGTACACGCTCACCAACTAAACTTCCGCGATTTCACTTACAGGCACCCGATCTGCACACAAGGAGTTGATGGAAAGTGACATGGCAAGGTAGATAATCTGACTTTTCTATCCTAAATATGCCAAATTGCACTGCTTCGTGCTGGGGGTCCGGGCAAAGTCGGTGAAGCCATAGTCAGGCTCGACTGACTGACTATTATGACGTAGACTGTCCTGCAATGCAGCGACTTAGCCTACTACGCCACGTAGACCCCACTTGACTGATGTTGAGAACAAACAAAAAGCATGTTTAATTATAAAAGATCTCAAAATATAATTATCCACTTATATAGCTAATTGTTAATTCTAAAAAAAATATTACACAGGTTACAGACGCATCTAGAGTTAAATGCAGCACACCTGTGAGACGTGAGTTTCGGATGTAAGGTGATTATCTCTATCAGGCGCTACTTACGGTGGGCTCTTATTAGGGGTCTTCTTCCCTCTCACTGCGCACCTTGTCAAGCTCAGCCAGATCCGCATACTTGCTCTTTTCCTCAGCAGACATGGACTGACGGAAAAAAACACAAGTTTAGAGCCCAGGCAGTAAATAAAGAACTGGTGTCTTAATTATGTAACACTGAAGTATGTGACCCTGGTTAGTCCAGCCATCACAACATCTGCCTACAGCACACGTGTACACTGCAACGTTTCAGCAAAATAATTTCCATACATTCCTGGCAATTAATGCAGAAATTGGGAGGTGTTATTGATTAGGTGATATTGCTCTACAAGTCTAATGTGATGGCACCTCTAGAGAGTGAAAACGTATAAAGCTACTGTTCTGGACGGCATCACTGGTCTTTAAAGGGGCTGTTTGGAGAATTTCATGCCATGAGAATGGAACGATTTTCGTACAAACTGTATTTCTTGATATAAAAAATGTTAAAGGACCCTTCCAGAGTAAATAAAAACCATTACCCTATGCGAAAAAAATACATGAACCATCAAATTGCACTACTTTAAGCGAGCCTTGCTTTGTACAACGGCACGCTGCTGTTGGCTGTGTAGCATTTCTCATTGATCACTGCAAGTTGAAAACCTGCGACTTGTGTTTCGGTCTCGTTTCGGAGACATGTCGGTGACGTCTCACGTCCAGTCTAGTTTGGCCGCTAGAGTGATTTGTGTCATATACACAAATCACTGCTTCTGTTTCAGTTTACACTTGAAATACCACAAGGTCCAGAATTCAATGCAAACTTTGCGCCTGCGCGCTGCGAGTTGCATAAGTACAATTTAATCTGGCTTAAGGACCTGGGTATGCAAACGGGCATTGCGTCACTATGACAACAATCTCTCTTGTAAAAAGAGATTGATTTCTGACATTAGTTGTCCAATCTACACCAATAAATCAAAAGCACATTCAGCTGTGTTAAGTTTCTCAGTGTTAAAACGAGCTGAAGAGTTGTCATAGATTTCAACAGCATCCATATTGCCTGTATCCACTTAAATCACTACCACAGCACCGTCAAGTGCGCCCTTAACAGCTGCATTACAAACTGGAATGGAAATGTTTCTCACACAAACAGTTGTGATGTCTGATGTTTTATAACAAAATGAAACCTTTTCAAAATCACCAAAAACTAGTGCTGTCAAACTATAAAAATAATTTAGCGCAATTAACCACAATTTCATCTTAAAACTTGGGTCTAAAACTATTTTTTCATTAAAATTCAGTGCATTATGGTAAAAAAATACTAATTATTAAGTGATGTCTTCCTCCATGATCGGACCGTTGTGAAGATAAGAGAGCTCAGCCAGAAGGGAAAGCTCTCGATCTACCTGTCAGTTTTCATTCCTACCCTCACCTATGGTCATGAAGGCCGGGTCATGGTCAAAAGAACGAGATCCAGGGTACAAGCGTCTGAAATTGGTTTCCTTAGGCGGGTGGCTGGCATCTCCCTTAGAGATAGGGTGAGAAGCTCAGTCATCCGTGAGGATCTCAGAGTAGAGCCGCTGCTCCTTTGCGTCGAAAGGAGCCAGTTGATCTGGTAAGGATGCTCCCTTGGCGCCTCACTAGGGAGGTGTTTTAGGCACGTCCAGCTGGGAGGAGGCCTCGGGGAAGATTTAGGACTAAATGGTGGGATTATATCTCCAACCTGGCCTGGGAACGCCTCAGGATCCCCCAGTCGGAGCTGGTTAATGGGGCTTGGGAAAGGGATGTTTGGGGTCCCCTGCTGAAGCTGCTGCTCCCGCGACCCGACCCCGGACAAGCGGACAAAGATGGTCTTCCTCCAAGTTGGTCCAATAAACCAGGTTGTCATGTCCTCTAAATGTTGGCCCTGGTCTGTGTCTTTACAATATTTGAATTATAATAATACCAAGTCAATTAAAACGTCTGGGATTTCAATATCTCCAGTTAGGAATCATAAGTGATTGTGAATCAATGTCACTTGTTTTGGTGCAATGAAATGAAAGGGACAACAGGTGCACGGGAGGCAAAAGCAAGACAACCCCCCAAAAAAGGAAATAGTTTTGCAGGTGGTGGCCACAGAGAATTGCTCTCTCATTCTTCCTGACTGATTCTTCTTCAGTTTGGCTTTTTGTTTATGTCCTTGTCACTTCTGGTAGCATGAGTACCATCACTGCACCATTCTGCTACCATCACTGCAACCTCTATTCACTAGTCTGATGGCCTTCGCTACACACCCGGCGCTAAACTCACTGGTATCATCTTATTTACAAGTCCATACTAGGCAAAACCCCACCTTACCTAAGATCATTAATCTCCAGAGCATCACCCTGTCTTAATCTGCATTAAAGCAGGTACATCTCTCTGGTAGCCACAAAAGCTCTCCTTCCAGTTCTCCGCTGCTAATGACTGGAAAGAACTGCAAAAATCCTTGAAAATCAAGTCCACGGTTCCCCTAACTACCTTTAATGTATTACTTTTTTTATCTACAGTCAGACCATTGTACATGTTGACTATACCCCTCTCTTTGTCCATTTATGTTCTAGTGACTTCATCTAACACCTAATGCATCTTGTACACACTCACCTTCACAGCTGCCTTCGTATATTTTGTACACTACCATTTCCATAGCCATGCTCATTATGTTACATATTCTAGTGTTATTTCTGCACTGCCACTTGTAATCCGACTAATCTACCAGACAGGGACATGGGGGCCATGCACGCGTATAGGCTATGGTCCTACTAATGGTGAAGTCATGACTCGCAGTCTTATTCTTCTCAAACAACAACACACTGGCGCCCACAAGCTGCACCACTGGCCTTTATATTTGATGTTTTTTGACGGGAGACAGATGTGCGAACAAGGAGAGATACAACCCCTAGCCGACTACAAATCTAAAATCTCAAAGATATGACCAACTTGGAACAGCGCTCCAAAGTATTCCAAGCATCTCCCGCTTTAGGCTGGATGTCCACTGAACACAATGGACATCTCGCCTAATGCAATATGCGTCAAACACTTTCGCAACTCATAATGGCTTCGTCATGAACTACATCTAAAGAAGCATGGAATGGATCTAATCATTTATCTACATTTATTACTGCTGCGTGGTGTTCCAATTCTTACCTTCCATCTCTCAGAGCACTTCTTGGAGAACTCAGAGAAGTTCACTGGAGCTTCTGGATTCTCGATCTTGTGTTCCTTCCGGCAGGTATGGACAAAGTAGGCATAAGAGGACATCTTAATCCTTGGCTTTGCGTTTTTTTCCCCTATTTTACCTGTATAATCTTAAAACAGGAGAAGGGTTTTCTTTACAAATGACTAAACAGGATAGCACATACAATAAAATGTAGCTACACTAACTTGCAAAAGTCATAAGTCACCTGAGAAACTCTTTTAAAATAATGTATCTAAGCAATAAAAACATCTGTCAGTGTTATATGGCCTCGGTTAAAATGCAAAACTCAAGCAATTAACTTTTTCTCATGTGGCTTAAGACTTCAAACGTAGTGTTTACTATATTGTAGTTCTTGACTTGCGAAATCACCTAAATGCTTTGATGCAAACGCCATTCGTGATTCAAGATTGTTGTTTATCTGTGACTGATTCCTTCGTGCAGATCGGCCATTCCGACTGCATTTGGGAAATGATCGAGCGATAGTTGCTCGGTGGACATTCTCTCCCATCTCAGCCATGGAGGTCTGAAGCTCTTTTAACGTGGCATTTGGTCTCATGGTAAGCTCTAGAGCTAATATCCTTTTGGCCCAACTGTTTATTTTGGAAGGCCGTCCAGATCTGGGCAGACTCTGAGTAGTTCCATAAACCTTCCACTTACGAATGATTGACCTGACTGTACTAGATGAAATACCCAATGCATTGGAAATTTTCTTATAACCTTCCCCTAATTTGTGCCGCTGTACAACTTTATCCCTGAACTCTTCTGAAAGCTCTTTGCGCTTCATGATTCAAACTATTAAAATGTACTACTCTACTACACAATCGAATTATTATAATTCCTAATAACGCAGATTATATTTGCAGCTGTAACAATCGACACTGTAACAAGCCACAGGAAATATTTTCCATCCGTCGAGAACTCGGTACTTGCGCATAGAATTATGGCTGAAATAAAGAATGTCAACAACGGCAATATTTCCTCTTCGATTTTGTGAGAAATACTTCTTCATTAAAAAACACCATACTGTAATGTCTCCACTCGCATTCCAGATCGCTTTTGTAATCGAAATTCAGACAACTTGATCCTTGAAAAATAATTTAAGGCAGATTTATATTGCAAATTGGTCCGTGCATTGTCTTTGTGCAGGCTATGTTTGGTTCGTTTTCAATGAGCTTGGAATGGCTGCTACAAATAAGCTCTAAAACACAGAAGTAAATCTCGCGTAATTTGGTCAGTTGTATCAGAGTCCAATAAAGCAGTGGTTCTCAACCCTTTTCCTTCCAATGCCACTCTGTGTTCAATACAATGCCAGGACAAGTTTACATAACACACAAAACAAGAAATCTGCACATTTATATTGTTTATTAAAGCAACCATGTAACTATTAATTTGGCCTGTCAGCCCGAATTTTACACACACACACAAACATATATATATATATAGTTATAAAATCTTTAAAAAAATCTGTCTGTCTGTCTGTCTGTCTGTCTGTCTGTCTGTCTGTCTGTCTGTCTGTCTGTCTGTCTGTCTGTCTATCTATCTATCTATCTATCTATCTATCTATCTATCTATCTATCTATCTTGTGAGAGGAGAACGTAACTCTCTATAGAGGTTTAAAGCTGGCGTCACCAGGTTTAAACGTGATCACCAACAGCAGTGATGTGGGCACTAGCCCAGCGGGGTGGCCAAGGGTTTGGGTCCTCTTAAGATGAACATGACATCAAAAACATTAGAGTGGGCGTATTGATCACAGGAATAATACTGGGACAATGTCACCAATTTCCGAATATACACATCATAATTTTTTCCAAAATATGCATTTGTTGCTAGTTAGATATTTGTGAAATGTAAATTTTGCTATTCTACCATTGTCTGCATTTTGTATTTAAGTTTATGTTGTCGCAGTCTCTCGTTAGGTGACCTGATATTTAGTTTCCTGTGTGTGATGTGATAATGGTTTCTATCCTGTGTGCATTGTGTGACTTTATTCACATTACTTTAATATACTAATCTATCGTTGTTGCTACCAATTAATCACAAACAGCTGATACCATTCAATTTATTATTCTGTCTATTTAAGTTGTGTTTGAGTGTTGTCAGTTTGTCGTTCATTGTTCATTTTCAGCTTTGTGTCGATGTGTTTCAGCAGGGTTCGAAATGACTTAGGACTATTGGGGGTCCCATAAAATGTATTATAAAAAATTCTAAAATATTACCTTGCTACACTATATACTGTAGGCAAAAGTTTGAGAACACCCGTACTAATATTGGATGAGGGATAATGGTCTTGTGCTGTTTTTCATTATTTGGGCTGGAGAGGTGGGCCTCTACGCTAGCGGATAATCCCCCAAACAGGGAGCAAAAAACATTACAGCACCTTATATAAATCTAATTCCTGACATGACAATGTGAATTACAAGTCATTCTGTCCTTGAGCAAGGCAGTTAAATACTCCAAGGGTACTCATTATGGCTGCAACATGCAACTTCAAGGGGTTTGTTCAAATGCAAATGTAATTTCTCCTACCTTATGTTACATTACATGGAGTTTGTAAAACAAATGGCCACTGGATTGAATAATAATGTGAAAAGACTGTAGCTACTTGGTAGAAGTTTAACAGTACTGTTTTAAAGTACTCAATCCATGATCCGAACCAAAATCTTTGGGGAAACATTTAATACACCTTTTTCTAGGGCAGGGCCTTACACAGACATTTTTAGTGGCATGTTATTGCTTTGATTTAGTTAGCCTACAACATGAATATAAGATAGGAATGTGAAAGTATTTTAATTATGAAATGTAATATGATCTATTTGTTTATTTGTTTGTTATGCTACAGTACATAGGCTATTGTATTATTTGGGTATTATCTTTCATATGATTTGGTTTTATTAAGATGTTTTACTGTTACGTGTCATTGAGAAACAGAGAAAGTATCACAATCTGATGACAAGTATTCAGCAAAACTACTTTGAACCTGAATTTAAATGTCCTGTACTTGGCTGAGCTGGCATGTAGTTGGATGACATGTACATGGCTGGACTGAGATGAGCTGGGGTCAGCTGGCCTTTTTTTTAAGGTAACTGAACTCTATGGTGCAAAATGTTGTTTAAATTGATTATTACATATTTTGGTAAAACCTTTGGCTATATTAAATACATTGTCATGAATACATCTGTTAATAATCAGTGTTCACTAAGCCGATATGTCTACAATTTCTAACTATGTTATCATAAGCACAATTTACCCTTGAAAACAGTTAATCTTTTTTACCTCTTCCTCTCTCCATGATGCATGATTCTAGGTTCAGAAAGATAGTGTTAGCTCCTAGCTAGCTTAACAAGCTCTCATGTACACACTCATTCATGCTCAAATCAAATTTCAAACAACTCACAGAATTGAAGACTCATCATCTTTGTCTGGGCAAGTAGGTTGTTAAATTAATCTAGCTGCTAGGTCTGCTGTAGTGATGGACATTCTGAATTATTATTTTGAAATGAATCATTTAATAAATATTTCTGTACTGCTTTATTCTATTCCATGATATTGCGCTGAATTAAATGTTTTCAGCACACATGAAATCAGAATAACCATTGTTTTTTCAACAATAAGCAAATTATTTAGTCTTCATAAAGTAAACCTTTGTCGACTTAAATTATGCCCATCATTACCTTTGACTACATTAAAACATGACACAGACCCTATGAGCTATGTTATTAATTATAGTAATATAATAACATAACATAATAACATATGAACACTTTATGATATGAATATGAACAGCTTTAAAAGATTACTTCAGTTGTATGAGAGGGGAAGGTACATTTTACAATCTGATGTAAAACATTTTCAAATTAGAAGATTTTAGGAAACTGTCTACCATTACACTTCTCCAACTCAACTTTTCATAATCTATCATAACCTAGAAGGCAAACAAGAGAACTAAGTTATCTGCCAGGGCAGCTGTTTATTATTATATATATTTTACTTGAACATTATATATTAAATATATATATATATATACCTAAACATTACTTCTGCACTGGGTTCTCTGTTACAGTGAAAAGGCAGGAAAGGAATGGCGAAAAAGAGAAGACAGTGATCCACCAAGGTGGCTGTTTATTACAGCGTTGGTGCCACACAGGTAAACCAAAACGAAAAGAAATTACTGATGATTAACCAAACAGTCTCTGCCTAAACCATATGGACTTACGGGAGGCCAGAAATGCGTCCATCTGCTTCTCCCGGGGAAACTCAGCTGAAGCTGTCAGTCCGTCTCAATTTTGCCACTTAGTCTTCTCCAGCGTCTGTAGTAATAAAACAAAAACAAACAAAGAAAGCACAACATGGCGTTACCCAGGTCTGAAGACATTGCTCACATCCGCTGTCTGTCGTCCTGTTCTTATCGACTCTCTTATAAGGGCTGATGAATGGCACCTGGGGAGGCAGGGTGTGTCCATCTCTTTAACCCTGTCCCCATGATATTGAGACCTATTGTCGATCCTTCTAGAAGGAGCCAGTAGTGGAGCTGTCTGTTCGTTTTCTCAAAGGTGCTGTCCAGGGTGCTGTATCCTCAAAAATGGAGCACTGAGTAAACAGGGTTGTGGCGCAGATTCCTCCTCTTCTGCGCTACACTTCCCCCCAGCGTCAGATAGAAATGTGACAGACCATCAGCATTGCCATGCTGCACGCCTGCCCAGTGTCATATGGTGAAGGTGAAGTTTTGAATGGCCAGGAACCACTGGGTCACTCAAGCATTAGTCCTTTGCTTTCACCATCCACTGCAGCAGCGCATGTTCGGTTACCAGGGTGAAGCGCCGGCCCAGCAGGTACTAACTTAGTTCTTCCATGGCCCACCTAATTGCCGGGGCCTCACATTCCACTGCCGCGTACTTGGTTTCAGCCGGGTACGGTTTTCTGCTAATGAACAGCACCTTGTGTTCCTCTCCATCAACCTCCTGTGACAATACTTTGCCTAGGCCAGTCTCCGACACATCCGTTTGCAGGGTGAATGGCATGTCAAAATGTGTAGTGTGCTAGCTCGGTTGTGAGGGTGTTCTTCAGCCGCTGGAAGGTCTGGTCTGCATCTGGCGTCCACACCAGCCGCTCTGGCCATTGTTCTTTCAGCATGTCTGTGAGAAGAGCAGCTACAGCAGAGAAGTCAGGTACAAACCATCTATAGTACCCAGCCAACACCATAAATGCACTTACAGTCATATGCAAATGTTTAGGCACCCCTGACAATTTCCATGATTTTCCTTTATAAATAATTGGGTATTTGGAACAGCAGTTTAATTTTGATCTATCAAATAATTGAAGGACACAGTAATATTTCAGTAGTGAAATGAGGTTCATTGGATTAACATAAAATGTGAAATATGCATAAAAACAAAGTTAGACAAGTGCATAAATTTGGGCACCCTTGTCATTTTGTTGATTTGAATAGCTGTAAATACCTAGCACTAATTAAGTGGAACAGACAATTGGTTTGGTGAGCTCATTAAGCCTTGAACTTCATAGAGAGGTGCATCCAATCATGAGAAAAGGTATTTAAGGTGGCCAGTTGCAAGTTGTTGTTCTCTTTGACTCTTCTCTGAAGAGTGGCAACATAGGAACCTCAAAACAACTCTCAAATAACCTGAAAACAAAGAATGTTCAAAAATATGGTTTAGGGGAAGACTACAAAAAGCAGAGATTTAAGCTGTCAGTTTCCACTGTGAGGAACATAGTGAGGAAATGGAAGACCACAGGCACAGTTCTTGTTAAGGCCAGAAGTGGCAGGCTAAGTAAAATATCGGAGAGGCAAATGCGGAGGATGGTTAGAAGGTCAAAAACAGCCCACAGAACACCTGCAGAGACCTACAACATCATCTTGCTACAGATGGTGTCACTGTGCATCGTTCATTAATTTAGTGCACAAGGAGAAGCTGTACGGGAGAGTGATGTGGAAGAAGCCTATTCTGCACATACGTCACAAACAGTCGCTTGAGGTATACAAACGCACATTTGGACAAGCCAGCTTCATTTTGGACTGATGAAATAAAGATGGAGTTATATGGTCATAACAAGGGGCGTTAAGCGTGGCGCAAAAGAACACAGCATTCCAAGAAAAACATTTGCTACTTACAGTAAAATCTGGTGGAGGTGCTGTGAGGCTGTGAGGCTGTGTGGCCAGTGCCAGTACTGGGAATCTTGTTAAAGTCGAGGGTCACATGGATTCCATACAATATCAGCAGATACTTGAGAATAATTTAGAGGAATCACAAAGTTGAAGTTGAGCCCGGGCTGGATATTTCAACAAGACAACGACCCAAAACACTTCTCAAAATCTACTCTGGCATTTATGCAGAGGAACAAGCACAATGTTCTGGAATGGTCATCCCAGTTCCCAGACCTGAATATCATTGAACATCTGTGAGGTGGTTAGAAGTGGGCTGTCCATGCTTGGCAACCATCAAACCTAACTGAACTGGAGATGTTTTGCAAGGAGGAATGGTCCAAAATACCTTCATCCAGAATTCAGATACTCATTACAGGCTATAGGAAGCATCTAGAGGTTAATATTTCTGCTATAGGAGGCTCAACTAAATATTGATGTGATATTTCTGTTGGGGTGCCCATATTTATGCACCTGTCTAATTTCGTTTTGATGCAGGTTGCACATTTTTTTGTTCATCCAATATTCCTAATTTCAATACTGAAATATTACTGTGTCCTTCAGTTATTTGATAGTTAAAAATGAAATTGCTGATCCAAACACCCAATTATTTATAAATGAAAATCATAGAAACCTTTGCATACGAATCCCTAGACTGCCTCTACTTAAACTGCTGTGGCTTTTCCAGGCCCCGACCGATCAGGTAGCCGATAAAGTATTTTGCCTCTGACAGCCCCACTTCTGCTTCCATGGCCTGATGGCTGCCTCTGGGATGTGGTACGACCATCCTATGGTCAGTATGGATATAATGTTGGATTACCTGGGTCCAACCGGGCAGATTTGAGAATACCTGAGGGAACTGACCTACCAGGTTTGTCAGTTCCTGACATTGGTGAGGTTTTAGTTATGTTCCCATGACAACCTCCTCTTCTCTTTATTCATTTTTAAGAGGTTGACATGATAGATCTTTCCTCCTGTCGCCGTCCTGGTTGGGTGACCTGGTAGTTTACTGGCCTAATCTTTTCCTTTATGGTGTAGGGATCTTCCCAGTTGGCCATGAATTTACAGGCTGCGGTGTGAATGAGGACAAGTAATTTAGTACTTTAGGCTGGAATTCTTGCACACAGGTGGGATGATATATATATTTTGTTGTTGGTGTAAGGCTTCCTCCACGTTTTGTCTGACAATAGGTAGGACCCATTTCACTGATGTCCTGAATGTGCTCTATATCGTTGTGGTGGGGCAAAGGCTCTTGTTACCATGTGTCCTTGGCAACAGCGAGTAGCCCCCAAGGCTGTTGTCCATTTAACAATTCAACTGGGAGAATCCCGTAAATGCTTGGGATATCTTTTGCACCGCAAAGAAAACATATGGAATCATGAGTTCCCAGTCTCGGCCATCTGTAGTGGTGACTCTTTTGAGCATGCATTTCTGTGTCTGGTTAAATCGTTCTGTAAACCCGTCCGTTTGGGGGTGGTACATCATTGGGGATGCCCACTCTGCTAAACAGAAGGTATAATTCCCTGGCCGTGGCTTTATAGGTGGCTTTCTGAAGGGCCATAGCTTCACTCGCTGATCTGAGGAGAGGACCCACAATATCCTTGCCGAGCTGTTCCAAATGCACCTCAACGATGGGCAGGGACACCAAGGGGGCCAGGGCTAGCCTTTGGGGTGACGTTAGCTAGCAGATGGCAGACTGTTGACTGACAGCCCGGACCTCGGGCTCCAGCCTGGCCAGTGAAAGAGGGTGAAAGTTGGTGTTGCGAGCACCAACACCAATGCGTGTTTTGATTTTAGGCACCACCAATAAATCCCTGTTTTCCCTGTGCCGGAGGGTGCGGTAGTCTAACAGTTTATTTTTTGCTGAATTTACAGTACATACGCAGAATTGTACTCAGTTTAATGGAGCTACTGGTACTAGCAACTACAATCAGTGGTTTATAAACCTCTCGTGGGAACCCCTAGCCCTGAATTAGATCATCTGAATCAAGCTGTCAAGGGCTTTGTAATTACTAGACAAGCTGATTCAGGTTTTCTAACAATTGAACACATCTAATACATGAAATGGGTGGAGGGTCACCAGGGCAGTTTTGAGAACGCTTGATCTAAATCAACAAACCATTACTTTTGTGGTGAGCTTAGGTGCCGATATGATATGGGTGGTAAGACTATTAACTTAATTTGTTAATTTCAGACATTCAGATTTACAGTTCCAGTATTTGTGTCTATCTACATCAGAGATGTCTAACCCTGTGCAATTGATTGAATAATTTGCTGGATGAAAAGCTGAATCATGTTCGTCACAACTGGGGTTGGAGAGAACAGGAACCGTGTTGGGCGCCAATGATCTAGATTCAGGGATATACACCGTTTTCAGAGCAGTATAGTTCAGCAGTTTAATTATCAATAGAGTGACAGCTGGTATCAATGCTGGTGTGTTTCTTCAGTTGTAATCCTATAATGTAACTAGTCATAACAGTAGGGGTATATAAACCTTTCTTAATCCCACATACTTTATCAACATATATACCACAATATTTAGACACTGATATCTATCACTACTCCTGCATGTCCACTAGATGTCCTTCTAAGACCAGGTATTGCCCTTGTTGTGTATGAACGAACAGCAGGAGGCTGGATTAGTAAGGCTTTAAGGCCCTCAGTCTGACCAGTGGTACTGCGTGCTTCCTGCCTGTCTGTATTTGGCTGTGCTGTTGCTGTCTGTTTACTATGCTCAGTGCTGATAGAAAGCCCTTCCAAGCAAAACAAAAGCTGAACGCGATCACTAGTACCCCAAGTCACCACACAGAACCAGCTATAAACCCTGTCCCATTTACCACTACCACAACACTACCACAACACGTACCACTATGAATTCCAGTAACATACCATGTTGGTTAAGACATATTCTAAAAATGCAAAAACACAACAGTGAAGCTGAACATTGTAAATGACCATAATCTATTGTTTTTGTTCTTTGGGAATTCTCTTCATTGACTAATAATAGTGAACTCACAGCTGCCTAGCCTGTAGTTCTACTACTGCAGAATATTTCAGAATTATAATTCCACAACTGCAGATGACACCAGAATTCTAACTCAAGAATTTTGCGACATTAGAATTTTAACTCTAGAACTATAGGAAATTTGAATTTTAACTTTAGATCTGTAAGACATGAGAATTCTAACTTTAGAGCTGTAAGACATGAGAATTCTAACTCTAGAACTATAATACATGAGAATTTTAACTCTAGAACTATAGGAAATTTGAATTTTAACTTTACATCTGTAAGACATGAGAATTCTAACTCTATTAATGTATGACTTCAGAATTTTAACTAATCTTTCAAAGCTAGACAAGAGTGGGAACTGGGCTCTGAAATATAATTGCTTGGAATACATTCATACCCGCTCAATCAACGGAAGATGCTCATAATTTATGTTTTATACAAATTCTCCTCATAGGCTCAATAACATACTCCCTGACACATGTTCCATGTGTGACACCTGTCAAGATGGAAATAACCAAGAGCACTTTGCTTTGCAGCCGTGCGTCTGGTCTGAATCTTAGGGATTCTTTCTGAGGTAAAGTTTTTTTCTTTTTGCTGTTCTGTTTTTGGTGTACAGTATATACAGTACATCGTATTTATGTCTGTTAGTTTTACTGTATGTTGACAATGAAGCTCCCATCCTGAGTTAGTTAACTTGCTTGTAGTAAAATATATAAGCAAAACTACTCTAAACGTCATAGATTAAATGTGATCAACAACCATCTCATCTGTTTTTGTATTTCTGTTAATATACTCTTTATGCTCAGCTTGTTAAAGGTCATCCTGCTTGCCTTCAGGAATCTCATTGATATAAACCATTTTTGTCCATTATGTGAAATTAAGATTAAAGAGCAGAATTATTGCACAGAAATCCAGGGTCAAATATTGAGCTAACATTCATAAACATCCACATTCATTAATCATACATCTTTTAGTGGTGGTGTAGGCAACTACATTCAACAGCAGGGTTTTCTATTAGAGTGGATGGTCTGATGGAAAGTTACTATTATAGGCATAAATAATGTTGTACACTGCAAATTTACCAAAATTAAATCCCCAAAAATAAATTGTATTTGAGAGTTTTAAATCATTTCATCCCGTAATTACATTTGGACACAATGTCCTTTCTTAGTGTCAATATATTGGAATAGATTAACCTAGTGGTGTTCAAACGGTGGTGCATGTACCACTGGTGATACTTGAAGAACCCAGCGTGGTACCACATTTGACTAGGTTTGATATTGTATAGTAACATTATTCAATAGTGTTGTGTCTGTACAGTAAAGCTTAGCCCATGTATTTTCAGCAGAAATGTGGGGCAAAAATAGGCTTCTTGGGTGCTCATACTGCACCTGAGATTTCATAAACAGTTTAATACAATAGTTTGCCACTAAAATTCCTAAATTAAGCCTAACAAACTTAATACATGTCCACAAACATGGTCATATAATGGTTATTGATGTTTTCTGTAGTTTCTCTGAGATGGTGGCTCGTCGTAGGTAGTACTTGCATAGGTTAGCTTGATCAAAGGTGGTGCTTGGTTTGAAAAGTTTGAGAACCACTGGATTAAACAATGTAATTTTCCTGAAAAATTACCACTGATTTGTCCTAAAGAAATTATTTATTGCTTTTTTTTACTGCTTTTTTATTTTTGTGAAATATAATTGTTACACTGTATAACATTCCTATTAGAAATCATCAGAGCTTATGAAATAACTAAAATGGGAATATAAATATTATATTTATATCTACCCTATGAATTTAGAGTCACATGATGTATTCTCCCACTGTCACTACATGTTACAGAACAGATGTTGAGTGGCTCATAGTTGTTTTCACATCTGAGACTAACCTTCTGATCACATGATTTACTCAGTTAATGGCTTGATAATAAGTTCACAGGTGCTAGTTTCTTAGCATTTGGTTTAGAGGTATTGTTCCTTTTCTGTTTTAAATCATATTATATATATTACATTTGATTGGTGAGTGACAGTGAGTTATTGCAAACAGCTCTACAACATCATTTTCTTGTCACTGCGTTTTTCAAAGCACATAATCCTTCTTATATAAATCATCCATTTTTTTCTCATCCTGGTTGAAAGTCACTGAGTGTAGAGAAAGTGTACAAAACATTTAAGGCAAAAGGGATAAAAAGCATTTTTATCAATTTTTATTGTTTATCAATAAAGCACTGTTATCATATCTCCAATCAAAACCTATAGAGATAACAAACAGTGAATAAATTAAATCTTGACATTTTGTTTTTATGAATTTAGGCTGTATCCAATGTACATTTGAAAATTCATACTTATGTGGTGACCACAATGCTGTGGAGGAATTTTGTTCCACTTTTTCACACAGATGTGCCCCAGAAACATGTGGATTTCTTAGAATAAACAATTGCTCTTTTAGATTCTGA
Source organism: Umbra pygmaea (assembly GCA_016801145.1). NCBI lineage: Eukaryota > Metazoa > Chordata > Actinopteri > Esociformes > Umbridae > Umbra > Umbra pygmaea. The sequence continues at coordinate 9,043 of JACXGM010005544.1, read as the reverse complement.
ATACTTTGTACTGAGTTGTCTATATTAGATCATAGTGTTTCTTTCTGACCTCCCGAAGCAGCCGATCATGGTTCAAAGGCATAGTCCTTTCAATGAGAATTACTGTAATTGATACATAGCAGAGACCATTTATTTTGTCTTTTTTATCATGGCTCCTTCACTGATGGGGAAGCTTCTTGGTTTCAGAGTCGGCAAACATTCCTTAAAAACATCACACTACCAACATCACGCTTGGCTCATTGTTTAGGCTTCTTATAGGCAACAGTGTTTGGTTTGCCCCTGACATATCTGGAACCACATTATCCAAACTGTTCCACTTGTCTCCTTAGTCCAGACTGTTCTCCCAGTAGTTTTGACAATCATCTAGGTGCTGCTTTTTGGCTAACATGGGTCCTTTTAGTAGTGCACTATGAAGGGAATGCATGTACTGTAGCGAGTACTCAATGACTGGAGTTCATCACTGAACAGCTGGATGGGCATAGCAGGTTCCCTATATCTATGTACTGTAGCGAGTACTCAATGACTGGAGTAAATCACTGAACAGTTGGATGGGCATAGCAGGTTTCCTATATCTATGTACTGTAGCAAGTACTCAATGACTGGAGTTAATCCCTGAACAGTTGGATGGGCATAGCAGGTTTCCTATATCTATGTACTGTAGCAAGTACTCAATGACTGGAGTAAATCACTGAACAGTTGGATGGGCATAGCAGGTTTCCTATATCTATGTACTGTAGCAAGTACTCAATGACTGGAGTTAATCCCTGAACAGTTGGATGGGCACAGCTGGTTCCGGAATCCAGGAAACATTGTCTATGTAAAATGAACTGTAACACTTAAGTAATGTATTACTGTATGTAATTAATAATACTGTACTTACTATCCTCTATAAAAAAAAATCATTAAACCACAATTAACCTAGATAAATATGTTCAAGGGCCAGTTATAGCTCCAACAGTTTGAGATACTATTCCTACATTGCTAATTCTACACAAATCTGTAAGACACTAGGTTGAAAAGCAACATTTAAAACAATTCAACATCTTTCCAATTACTGACTCCCATGAAATTAACAATAATCAACTTGTCAACAAAAACAAACAGCAATGTATTAAAAAAAGAAAGTTTATTGATGTCAGAAGCAATTCAGAATCTCAACAAAAAACAGATGCAATCCTCTTTTTTTTGCAATTACAGTGGTATTCAAACAGTACAGTAAAATAACTTTATGCTAATACAGAAATTTGCTAATACATCATTTAAAAATAAAAAATTGGAACAATACACCAGTCATTGGAGACAGAAGAACCATCATGACCCACGTTTAAAACGAAGTGTGTGTTCTGCACTGCTAGCTAGTTACCCAAACGATTTTACATGTATCAGGCAGGGCTATAGAACAGCACCCTATTCCCTACACTTACGTTTGACCAAAACCCTACGGGCCCTGGTTATAAGTTGTGTTATAAATGGGAAATAGGGTGCCATTTGCAATAACCAGGGATAAGTGGACTAAAACTGTCAAGGATAACAAAAAAACAGGAAGATTTTGGCTAGGAGAGAAACACAGACAAACACAAATTACACTTTTGTAGTGTTAACTATACAAAAAGGAGAAAAAAAAAAACTGTACAGCTTAAAAACAATTCATATACACAGCAGTTAAATTTTTGGTACAGAATTTTTCATTTTTCATTTTTTTATGAACTTTTTCAAGTTACATTTGTTTTGAGTAAGTGATGTGTACAAGGGGGTTAAATGTTATATAAACAAGAAATAATAAGCTCTACACTTAACAGCGGTAATCTACTCGTCATCATCATCATCGTCGTCGTCGTCATCATCATCGTCATCGTCGTCGTCATCATCGTCGTCATCCTTGGCGGGAGCAGCAGCCTTCGCTGGCATGCTGACGGGCACCTTACCCTTGTTGCGGTATGCAGTGATGTCCTGAGAACATGGAAGCATGATTTGAAAAGTTGCTCTGATCACTTGTATTGATATTAGATCTTGTCATTTAAAATGTACTATAATACTAATCAAACTGTATAATTTACTGTTGACTACTTGGTGCAAAAACGCATGTTGAGTCAAACAAGATTACCTGCAGCCTTTATTAACCACATTCCTCCATATAGAAAGAGGTTAGTTCATTTGTTTACCTTCTCATACTTCTCCTTCAGCTTGGCAGCCTTCTTCTCGTACGGCACCTTGTCCTCAGCTGTTAGATTGTTCCACTTCTCTCCCAGCTTCTTGGCCACATCACCAATGGACAGGCCTGGGGTCTCCCCCTTTACCTGGGGTCGGAAGTCAGCGCAGAAGATGAAGAATGCAGACCTGGAGTATTGAGATTGAGAAGTAATGAAAAGGATGGGAACATCATTACTGGGTTTTTTTCAGTCATTGTTTGTTGACTAAAATACATAGGAAGCATTTGTTATGGTGTTTGACGGATGAATAATATTTATTAAATTGGAAATTTGGTGGTAAGAGGGTCTTGCCCATTAACCAAAACTTTGCTAGATTGAATCCAGGGACGGAAGTGGAAAATCTTATCCAGAGTTGAATGTCTGCACATCTGGGATAAATGAGTGTGATTTGTCTGGCTTGGAGTGGATTGTCCCTCTATCAAGCACTACTCACGGGGGTCTCTTGGGGGCATTGGGGTCCTTAAACCTCTTCTTCTTCTCTCCCTTGGGGGGAATGTAGCTCCTCATCTCCCTCTCGTAGCGCACCTTGTCAAGTTTTGCCAGATCCTCAAACTTGCCCTTTTCCTTGGCAGACATGGTCTGGCAGTAGACAAAGATCATGCTTAGAGGAAGGTAAGTACACACAGCAAAGGTGTGTCAAGACATCAACAGTGAAACGTGTGAAATGAGTGAGAAAGTGGTTGATGGATACAACATTAACAAAAGAATGATACGTGAGGGTTGGCACATAAGTACGGAACACAACTTAGCTGTCACACCATTCATTTGAAACTATCTGGTACCACAGACAGCAATCAGGTTGATTGCGAGTGGTACAGAACAGTTCCAACTAAAGGCGCTGCATCCAAAAATGGTACCCTATTAACCATTTTTCCAAAAAGTAGTTGGTAAATATTCAACAGTAGCTAACTATGTAGGGAATAGGGTGCCATGAGGATGCAGCTCGGGTGGCAGCCAGTCACAGCTCAGTGGTGTTCCGTACTTACCTTCCATCTCTCAGAGCACTTCTTGGAGAACTCAGAGAAGTTCACTGAAGCTTCCGGGTGCTTCTTCTTGTGTTCTTCCCGGCAGGTCTGGACAAAGTAGGCATAAGAGGACATCTTCCCCCTCGGCTTCGCTGGATCTTTACCCATCTTGATCGCAATATAATCTTAAGAATAAGAGATAATGTAACAATATTAGCAAAGCTGATAAATAAAATACAAGTTTTATATTTATTTCTTCACAGCAAACTTCATACATACTATTTTTAAAACATTTAGCAGCCATCCAACTGCTTTGGTAGAAAAGCGATTTGTGACTGAAGATTGTTTGTCTGTGACTGACTCCTTTGTGCAGTGGACATTCTCTCCAATCTCAGCCAAATATGTAGCTCTTTCAAAGTAGCATTTGGTCTCAGGGTAAGCTCCAGAGCTACAATCCTTTTGGCACAACTTTATGTATGAACACCATACAGATTTGGACAGATGAGTGGTTCCATACACCCTCCATTTATAAATGATTGACCTGACTGTACTCGATGAAATACCCAATGTAGTAGATATTTCTTTTATAACCTTCCTCTAATTTGTACCGATGTACAACTTTATCCCTGACCTCTTCTTAAAGCTCTAGACTGCATGATAGAAACTATAGTTAAAATGCACTTCCTGACCAAGGGGAACTTAAAGACAGGTGTATAGTCTATTCAGGTTAAAGCCCTTTTCAAAGTGTTAAAATTATTATTTTCGTCAAATGTAAAATTCCTGCAACATATGGGTTGAAAACGTTTGATAAACAATTCCATGTCCTTTATTTTGATGCATGTAATTTATATCATTAGAGTCTCCCCTTAACAGCATGCACACAAGTGTTTCCTTCCCTTGGCATTAGAAGTGTAAACCCAGACCTCTGTGAATAAACACATCCTGTTGTCTGCTAGAGAACTGGTTTAGGAAAACAAACCCACTCTAGAATATGTAACGGCTGTCACGGATGATAAACTTTGCATAAAAATGCCTTTACCATTTCACAAGTATTGGTGAATTCAGGCAAAATGCCACTAAAACACTGTTCGCATGCCATCTGAATTCAATAAAATCGCTTCTTGAAAAGGTTATGTATGCAAAATGTCAGAAACTGTCCTTCGTTTGAGCTGAGTAGAGCGCTACAGAACTACACAATTTATTTATTAAAATCAACTCCTCAAAGTTTTGGAAGTTCAAGTAAATAACTGTAACGATTTGACATTTTACACAACCTCGACATTTTTTTTTAAGAAATCATTTTTATTTCACATCACAACGTTTTTAACCAAATGTTAAGTTTAATGTTTTAATAAGAAACTGCATTTAACTCTTAAAAACATTTCTTAGAAAAAAAACTAAACTGAAAAATGAAAGAAAAATTTCAAATCTGGAAAAAATAAACACAGCCATGTTCCCCTTTTGATCTAAATTCGATTTCAATTTTTTTTATTTTTCTTTAAAAAATGTTGAAAAATCGCTCATTCAATATTATATCTGCGCTGTGGCAATGCAATGCAATGCTTTTCTATCTGTCGAGTGAACTAGTAATGGCGCATAGCCTTCTCGTTGAGGAAAAGGAGGTCAACAACGACAGCAATATTTCTTCTTCCATTTTGTGAGAAAGCCTTCTTCATGAAAGAAAGTCGCCCTGAAATGTCTCCACCAATTCCAGACCGCTTTTTGATTCCACAAATACGACGAGAGAGCCCGCGAGCCTGACAAAATATTTCTCCGGCAGATTCCTATTGCAATTGCCGCCGTGTATAGCAATACACTGGGTCCGTGCAATGTCTATGTGCGGGCTGTGCTGGGTTAGTTTGCTATGAGCGCGGAATGGCCGCTTGTCTTCATCCACTAACATGTAGAATATGGCTCCTTCTCTTTGTGTCAGTGCACTGCCATTGCATGCAGTAGAGGGCAGAGCGACCGCGGCTACCCACCTCGTTTCAACCTGCGATTTCAAACCTTTAACTTGCACGGAAAAATGCAAAAAATCTCTCGTTACAATAAGGAAAGATAGGACTTTATTTCCACGTCGTCAGATGTTACAGTTCGCAGTATGTTTTCGGAGGAATCGCGATTCTAAAAAGTTGAAGTGAACTGCTTCTGTTCGCCTGAGCTCAGCCGTTAGTCTGCCTTGTTTCCTATGAGAGTACAGTCAGCCATTACAGTAAAGCGCAGATTCCTGTTGTTATTTTTATTATATTTTAATACGGCGATTGTTGAAAATTAACAGAAGAGTTTCAGATAATTTATTTTTTAAATGTTTTAGATATTTTCCCCATGGTTTCAGCTTCACATGACAGCTTCGCAGTACACTGCAATGTACTGGGCTGGTGCTAACTCAAGTCTCCCACCATGAACCATGTTTGTGAGCTAGCTACAGTACCTAGCCAGCTGTCCGCTGAACATTACAGATTTTTAACTCGATAAACACACAACCTTTTATCATAACACTGCAACACTTACCTGATATTAATTAATAATATTTTTTGCATTAAAAGTATTTCACGTTCTCATTAGATTTCCAGTGATTTTTTTGTTTTGTTCCTTTTTCAACGCCCGGCTCGCTAACGTTATTAACGTTACTCTGTAGTTAGCTGGCTAATTTCTTGTTTTTGGATGTTTCCTTCGAATAGAAAATGATTAAATTGTCGAAAACCTATTATTCAAACATGGTCAATATATTTCTGAGGTATTTCTGAATGTTCTTGGTATTTTCACCCTTACCGACACTTTAAAATTTTCCGTGCGTGATACTTACCCAAGGACTGCCGCTGTATCTCAATGCACTGCAATGGCTGTATGTGGAACACCAGATACGCAGTGTCTTCAGTCTTCGCTTCTGTAACATTACTCTCGATGGAGCTCGTCTTCCATTGGCTACCGCCAAGTCTATCGCTCGTCTAATTGGATAGAACATTTTCATTGTCCTTATATCAGACGATGCACCATTGGCTATCTTTTGTGAAACGTCACCGGAGATTTAAGTGGCGCGGTTATACGAAAAACGTTGCTGGTCTTGAGCTTGGGGCATGCAGCTAGATAGTGTAGTATAGTGTGTTTGCCATAGTATTGAATTCTGTGTGTTGAACTGTGTGAACGTGGAGCGCTATAGTGAGCTACTACGTGATTATAGTGAACAGGGACGGTGTAACTGTGCGATTCCCCTGATCATCAATCGCAACCACTGACTATTCAAACTATCCAATTTTAACTTTATTAACATATTCCGACTTAGTTAATACGATTAGGTTGGTGGATTTTAAACAGGAACATCTTAAAAGTGTTTGAGGGAACTCATATTAGGATGATTTGTTATATTGGAGATATTCGAGATAATTTGACATATGTTAATAACCCCGTCACACTACACTGCTATCAATGCAATTGTATTAATAAGCTATTGAAGTAAGCAACTTGCGTTCTTTAAAGAAAAGCTTTAATTGTATTAATACCGATTGTTTAAGTGAAACACAATTGTATTTAACTAATGTCCTTCACAGTGTATATGCTAATACAATGTAAGTGGTCCATTTTTATTTAAAGGAGATTGACAATAGAATAAATTCTATTGATAAGCTTTCTCCCTGAATGTCCATACGTTATGGCTGGAGCAAACAAGTACATTACTAAGCTGTAGTTAAGACACTTATTCTGTATAGCCTACTGCTCTAACTGAACCGTTACTTTACGGTTATCTTCTGATTAGGTATCTGCAAGTTTTATTATAATTAAGACAATTGCCATATTTTTCTCTTCATGGATTAGGTCAACAGCAACATTATTGCTGAATACCTGTTTTGTAATGCAAAAGTGCTTTCCCTGTGCGTTTATCTTTCAACCCTCTCATGCACTCTTGCTGATATCAACAAATCTGAATTGCATGCGGGAGCCCCTCACTAGCATTGCATTGAATTCACAAAGTTCACAGTGAACTGCTTTTACAGTCCCTCAAATTCACATCAATGACCACTTTCTCTCATTGTCAATGCAACTGGCAAAAGATGATGGGATTGGTATGGGGTTAGTGACATTGTTTTTACAGGTGTGAAAACCCACAGTAATCAAGATAAGCATATTGCCTACTAATTTATGAGATTAATATAATAAGGATGATGAATATAATAGTAGTGATTAATATGATAATGGCGGTGATGATGGTTTCCTTCGTTTACCCATTTGAATATAATATTTCATTTTTGTTACAATCCTGGTAATTACTTTTACAAATAGGCACTTTGCAGCACGCTTATCAAAAGTGACTTACAGAAAGTACAGGGACATCCCCTCGAGTAACTTAGGTTAAAGTGCCTTGCTCAAGGACACATCGACATTTAGTCTGATCGGGAATCAAACCGGCAACTACAAGTCTGACGCCCTTACCGCTGACGCCCTTACCGCTGACGCCCTTACCGCTGACGCATCTCCATCATCGTCATAATCATCATCTTCACTAATTTTTCTAGAATATAGTAATTCCCTCCACTACACCTGTTTAGCATTTACACTGTCCCTGATTAGGATTCAGCATTTACACTAACCCTGATTAGGATTCAAGGAGCAGAAACTGATTCCAGGACTGTGCCTAAAGGCAACTCCTACCCACAGACCCATTTCTCTCTGTCTGGCTATTATGCTGTCATGTGTCCCCCTCCTGTGCAGTGCCCAGGCACCCTGTACAGCAGCACCGTCTGTATAGCGACAGAAAGACAGCCGGCCGGTCCGTGAAGCGCGAGGAGAAGATGAGAGGGGAGCAGAGGGGAGAACCCACTACCAGTTTATCTTTGCATTTTAATGAGGCCTAAATTAAAAAAAATAATATGCAAATACATTTGTCATCAGGAGAGAAAAACAGAGGACAGCAGTGGTGCGTACAGGAGTGTCTGGAAGAAGGGGTGTGCTTCCATTTGTCTTACAAGTGTGTGTATGGTGGGTCTGTAGAAAAGTGGGCACAAGGCGGGACTGATTTTCTGAGATTTGTAGCAGAGGCATTAGAAACTGAACCCACCGGTCGACCATGCAGCTACCTTTTCGCATCTGCATTCCAAATACCCCTGAGTGTATAGGTTCATAGAACCCCTGAACCTTTAATATTTTTTTTCTACTGTAAATTCAAATAAGTTCAATTACAAACATTAAATTCAGCTACATTAACCAATATGACAAAGAATTATGATTTTTTTGCATTTGCTTTATATTACATTAATATTAATATATACAAAATTGAAATATCTTTTTAATGTTATTATAGAAATTATTAGAATTATAACAACAATTGTTTACATTGAGACAAACATAGTACACTCTTAGATGAATATGAAAAATAATACATTATTCTATTTTTCTATCTATTCTACATTTTCTACATTAATATTATATTTACATGCACATTATGCGCCACTAGTAAAGCCTACATTAAAAAACTGAACAGAGGCGAACACCTATATTGTACACATAATTTACACGTCATTGCAGCTTTGTGTGTCTGCTGTCCGTTTCGATTTTAATCACTTTTACTTCTGAAGACAATAAGGCGTAATACATTTTGTCGCCAACGGGAGGCGCTACACCACGCTGTGTTCATCCATTCAAGGGGAAGACAAAGTGTGCAGCACAACCGGCGTAATGGGAAGGTAATTGAAGACTTTATGGAAGAGAAAGAGTTGGTATGTTTGAATGATGGTTCTGGAACCAGAATAGATGTGGTAAGGGGAACAGAGACCGCATTAGATCTTACTATTGTCACAAAAACAGTTGCAGTCAAATGTATTTGGGAGGTATTGAGGGAAAATACGGTAGGAAGTGATCACTATCCTATTAGAA